>JAGFNQ010004728.1:0-70015 GCA_024364735.1 Boesenbergia rotunda | reverse complement strand
TTCGATCCCCAACTACTGAAGTTGTTGAATAGGGGATTCATTCATTCTAGTAGATCTTTATGGAGAGCCCCAATGTTGTTTATAAAGAGAAAGGGCAGATCCATGAGGTTGTGCACCGACTACCAATAGTTAAATGTTGTAACCACTTGAATGAGTATACTTTGTCATGAAGTGAGGATTAGTCCTTCAGTAAATTTCTTGGGCACGTGGTGTCTAGTAGAGCTTCGATTCAGTACAACCTTTCATCCGCAGATGGACGGACGGTCAGAGTGTACCATTCAGATGCTAGAGGATTTGTTGAGAACCTGCATTATGGACTTTGGAGGCAACTGGGAGGATCACCTGCACTTGGTTGAGTTTGCCTATAATAATTGCTATCATTCGGCTATTCAGATGGCACCCTTTGAGGCGTTGTATGGTAGAGCTTGCAGGACACCCACCCTCTGGGAGGAGATTGGGGAATCTCAGTTGCTAGGACCTCAGAGTATTCAGCATGACGTAGAGCTAGTCCGTATTATCAGACGCAGGCTGCCAGAGGCTCAGGATCGTCAAAAGAGTTATGCAGATCGGAGACGCAGACCCTTGGAGTTCTCCGTGAGCGATCACGTATTCTTACGAGTATCACCCACGAAAGGGGTGAAGCGGTTTGAGTTGCGAGGTAAGCTAGCTCCACGCTATATTGGACCGTTTCGAATTTTGGAGCGGATTGGAGCAGTAGCTTATCGTCTGGCATTACCACCATCTTTGGTTGGAGTTCAGGATGTGTTTCATGTTTCCATGTTGAGGAAATATGTACCAGATCTTGCACATGTTTTATCGGAGGTGCTGATCACACTACAGCCAGACGTGACCTACGAGGAGGTACCTATGCGGATTCTGGACTGCAAGGAGCATCGGTTGAGGAACAAGATGGTTCGGTTGGTTAAAGTTGGTTGGTAGCACCACTCTGATGAGGAAGCTACTTAGGAGCTTGAGGATACGATCAGAGCTCACTACCCTCATCTATTTACTTGAGGTGTGTATGATTGGTTTTTATTTAGTATTTATATTTATATTTGAGATGTTGATACATGTTGTGGTTGACTAGTATTTGTTGTGATTTACTAGATAAATTTGAGGACCAAATTTTTGTTAATAGGGGAGAATGTTAGAATGCGGAAATTTGGACAGTTTAAAGGCTAAATTCGAAAATTAGGGGCCTTGTTGAGGTTAACAGAAATTGGGAGACCTTTTTGCAAAAGAGCCAAAATCATTATAAAGCCCTAACAATTCCTCTCCCTGATTCCTTGTTTCCACCCTGACGCCACCCGCACAGCACGAGCGGTTCCCTGTGTCACACCGAATGCCGCGGTGGTTCCTCGCGAGCGACGCTGAACACCGCACCCGCCTCGGCTTCTTCTTCTTTTCCTTTCTTCTTCCCCAACCGATGACCCTCGTATCCTCCGATCGGTTCCTTTCCTTTTTTCCCCCATCGGAGCTTGGCGGATCAGGGGATCTAACTGAGCGACGGTTGTGGGCTGGTCGACAGTGGCATCTGGGGTCTCTTTTGTTGGGAACGAGATGGCTATAGAGGGAGGGGTGAATATAGACAATCGCTTGCCCCTTGAAAACTTATCACGATTTCTGCAACTCAAATATCAGTAGCACAGCGGAAAGAGTGGAAAACAGAGTATGCAGAAAAACTAAACGAGAGCGAAACAAACACAACTAGCAAGATCGCTAACAAGGAGGGTTTACAAGGTTCGAGGATAACTTGCCCCTACTCCTTGGCGTGCCCTTGAGGTGGGCGATCCCTTGATCGTCGGCAGATCAAGCCCCGGTCAACACCGGATATGAAGCAACCTCCTTCTCGGTGGAGAAACCTCTCCACAGCGTGTTTCACACAATGATATATAATGAGCACAATGAAACAACAACAAGAAGGATCTTACTCAAACTCTTAGCAAGGACAAAACACAGCAAGCTTCCCTGAGCTCCACCCAGTGGCGATCTCACGCAAACCCCTGTCTGCTTCGTGTCTTCCCACTGTCAGACTCCAAGCTTCTTGTTTTCTCCTTCAAGCGCTCAAGTATGATGATTGATCCTCTATAGCTTGCTTAGAATGGTTGAAGAACTCAAGAACAGCAAGCTTGTAGCAGCAGAACGCAAGAACACAAAGAAGTTTTTCAAACTGAATCGCTTCAACGAAAGCTCTACCGCCTCGTCTTCTCGCGCTTCCTTTTGTTTCTCCGCCAAGCGACAAGTGACCACATCTCTGTAGCTCCCAGCTACTCATCTGCCAACGCCAGCCTCTACTGAGCTATCTCTGGACTCACTGAGCTCCTCAGCCAAGCTCCAGTCTCAGCCCCAGTCTTCGGCTCGCCGTTGCAACCTGAGATGTGAAAAGGGACAAACCTGCTCCAAGGAAAGCACGCTTTGACTTCTCCTTGAGTGTTTGAATCCTCCCCTGTCACCTGAAACTCAATCAGAGCATTAGAGCAGAAGATCATGCAGCATATCACATACATCAGCAAATCCGATACGATCAGACGCTCTGACCGCGTCTGACAGTGAAATTTGAATTAAAGTGATCGGTCACCGGACCGATCCAGGGTGTCTGGATCGATCACCAGATCGATCCACTGCTTTGCTGGGATTCCCAGCTCTCGCAGCTATACACGCCTGATCGGTCACCAGACCGATCAGGGTGAAGCCTGATCGGTCACCAGACCGATCAGATTGGATCCTGATCGGTCACCCAGATCGATCAGGGCAGATGAACAGTAATTTTTTAATCAAATCCAAGATCCCTGATCGGTCACTAGACCGATCCAAGACTTTGATCAGCAAGGGAACTCACTCACCGTTTGCTCCCTGATCGGTCACCAGACCGATCAGGAGCAAGACAGCAAGGAAGCAGCCTGCTCCCTGATCGGTCACCAGTCCGATCAGGAGCCACACAGTAGATTCCCAATCTCACTGTGCGCTCCCTGATCGGTCACCAGTCCGATCAGACATAGCTGGATCGGTCACCAGACCGATCCACTAAGGAGCAGCGTGCCAATGTCCCTGATCGGTCACCAGACCGATCCAGTGACTCAACCCTAGCCCTCCAAGCTAGGAATTCACCCACCTTAGCCCTTCAAGCTAAGGATTTTTTCATCTAACTCTCCAAGTTGGGAATTTGCACCTAACCCTCCAAGTTAGGACTTTTCACCTAGCCCTCCAAGCTAGGACTTTTCACCTAGCCCTCTAAGCTAGGACTTTTCACCCAACTCTTCCGAGTTAGAACATCATCCAACCTAGCCCTCCAAGCTAGGCACCTGACCCTCCAAGCCAGGACTTTTTCATCTAATTCTCCAGGATGGGAATTTGCACCTAACCCTCCAGGTTAGGACTTTTCACCTAGCCCTCCAAGCTAGGACTTTTCACCCAACCCTTCCGAATTAGGACTTTTCCAACACCTAACCTCCCAGGTTAGGATTTTCCAACACCTAGCCCTCCAAGCTAGGATTTTCCACACCTAACCTCCCAGGTTAGGATTTTCCATATCATGCCTAATCCTCGATCAGGACTTAATCACAATCATCATAATCATCCTCCTAAACTAAAATCGTTGTCAACACCAAAACAACAATCAGGGCCAGACTGCATCAACATCTTTTGTGTCAATGGTTAGAAGGAGGCTGGTGCACACGTCGAGCGCTTGATAGCAATTGGACGAGGATGGAATTGCTCGCCGATTGACCTTCACACTGGTAAGCCGACTCTTCTGTATTGTTTTGGTTTTCTCTAGGTTTCTTCCTTGTTCTGGCCAGTAACACCTATGTCGGAATTATCTCTAGGTGCCCTGTTTTTCTTCCCTAGTGATGATCTGATACTCATGGCGATGGCAAATCTAGGGGAGGTTTCCGATTTGGGGAAAGAGGCAGCTATCTGGATTTCGTGAATTTCTGTTGGTTACCACTGGGATCTGCACAGAAGGGAGGAAAGGATCATCAGCGTGCCATTCTGGTAAGGTTATGAGATTATGTTTGATTTGAAAATGAAATTAAGTTGTAGTTTGGATTGTTTAGATCGGTGCAGTATGGAATGGAATTCTGGAAGTGTGAGGTTGTATAAGTCAGTGTTTGTTGTTGGAAGTTGTGGATGTTTGTGTGAATTCTGGAAGTGTGAGGTTGTAATAGGGATGTGTATGTTTTGTTTTTTTTGAATTGGTTTGCTATGAAAAGGTTTTCGTGAGCAACACATGGGAATGAGCAAGGTCTAGCTTGTTATGATTGACGATGAAATCAATTTACTTATTAAGGATTAGCTTAATGGATTTAGTTCAAATCATAGATTGAACGTGGTTCCTTGAGTTAAGTTGGTGTTTAACCTAATTGCGATAAATTAGGTTAAGAAAGAATTTGAGGTTTAAAGTTAAGAAGGAATTCATTGTTAATTAAAGATTTAATTAAGTAGATGTTATAATTAGGATTTTACCATAACTACGTTAGTATCTTATTTAGCTAATTTATTAGTTGTATAAATAGCTAAATTTAGTCCTTGACACTGGACCTTGACTTTGGACTCGCACAGTTGATTGTGGGAGATTCTCTTCGCGCTTACGGACTTCTATAATAAAAGGCGGGTACTTCTCCTTTGTACTCGTATAGTTCTTTTATCTTAAAGCATGGTTGTTTATGTCTAAATAGGTTGTTTGACCTTGTTCTTTGTCGTTGATTGTTTATTGTCGCCGTTGATACTTTTCTTCGTTGATCTTCGATTTATTCGAAATTTTGTATCCGTACAGTCCTCCGTTGAATTTCTGTTCTATAAAGTACCACTTGTACGCGAGTACTTAGAGGTTCATTAAACACAATTAGGATTATTTGACATTAGAAATATCCTACCTAGTAGTGTAGATGCATAATCGTTGGTTTTCGATACTTGGTTGGTTGTATCGCTGCATCGTTGATACTTGTTAGATTTTGTTGCATCGTTGTTTTCCAGTTGTTCGTGCATCTTGTAGCATGCACCATACCTGCACGTTGCATACTAACGACTGTTGGGCTTCCATATGGTTAAGCCGTCGTTAGTTATTTAGTTGCTCAGTTCACTCAACCACTTGTTGTCATGGTAGTTGCTAGAGTGCGAGCAACTATCCTATTATGCCACACATGTTGCAGCTGTAGGAAAGCAGTGACACCCTCACCGTTGTTTTCGAGGGATATTAGAGTTGTTGATAGCTCCTCCTATATATCGGGGTTTTGGAGTAATTAGCTTCTCAGCATCCTGTCCACTTAACCACATATATCTGTGGTATTCGTTGGAGTGCGTACAGTTGTCACAACCCTACCCACTCGGTCACACATATGTGATGTGTTGGCTGCTTGACTGGCGTCAGGGGTGACACATGTCATTGCATTATATGTATATATTGCATTTATGCATTTTCATGTGCTTGTTGCATTTATATGAACTATGTTTGCTGCATTTGGTTGACATGCATGTATGTTTTGATATTGTGATATCATGTGATTTTTCGTATATGCTTAGTTGTTATTCGGCTTTATACCATGTTGTTTTATAGGTTTAGGTACTCTTATATCCTTTAATGAGTATATATGTTATTTTCTCTACTTATTACAGCTTGATTTTGCATGCTATTGTCTATTCATATACCCGCTGAGTCCGCCTGAACTCACCACCCCTGCTTTTTCTTTTTGTTTCAGATAGCAGGTAGTTGCATTTCTTGGAGGCAGGATAGGATCCAGTTGTCAGTCCCCCGGTGTTGAGTTGTTTCCGTATTTGGTTTTAGTTGCTTTATTTTATGCACTTTGTGTGTTTCGCATTTTATTTGTTTATCAGGTATCCTACTGGTTTTGTCGTTATTATAGATACATTTGAGTTTCCTTTGGTATGTAGACTTTTTTCATGTAATGATGGTTGAGCCATGTATAGATCTTCTATTTTGATATTAACTGCGTGGTTGTGCTTTTACTTTATGTTTATGATGGCTGAGTCATCTTTTATGTTAAGAGATATGTATATTTGTCCCAACTTGTCCGCCGTAGAGGGGAGATGTTGCCCGATTTTTGAATAAGCATATGCCTCTGGGGGGCGTGACAGGCTCCTTTATGGTTATGCCCGTCAACAGTCATATAGTTCTTTGCTCACTCAACTACTTAGGGGTAGTGGTAGTAGTTAAAGTGAGAGCAGTCGTCTTGTTGTGTCACACTCGACCACTCATGGATAATGGATGTTGGAGTTGTAGGCAAGCAGTGGACATCCTCACCGTTATTTACGAGGGATAGAAGTTAGTGGCTCCCCCTTTTCCTAGGGTTTTGGAGTAGTTGGCTCCCCAACATCATGTCCACTCAGCCACTTTTAGTAGTGATAGTTGTTGGAGTACGTATAGTTGTTACAACCCTACCTAATCGACCTCACAGATGTGATGTGATGGCGGTTTGATTGGCGTCAGAGGTGACACATGTCATTGAATCATGTGCATTTATTGCATCTTGCATTTTCTTGTGGTTGCTGCATTTGTGTGAGCTATGATTGTTGCATTTATTTGACATACATATATGATTTATTATTATACTTTTATTCAATTTTACACATGCATATATGTTATTATATTTCAGAGACTGTATACTTATATCTTTTTATATGTCATGTGTTTATCTATCTAATTACCCACAGAGTCCAACCGGACTCACCACTCCTTGCATCTAATTCTGTTTTAGGTAGTTGGTAGATGCATTACTTGAAGCTAGAAGAGGATCCAATTGTTAGTCCCATGGTGTCGAACATTTTGGGGTTTTTTTTGTATTTTCTTTGTTTCCATATTTTCTTTATTAGAGGGATATTTATCATTTCAGTAGACTTATGTTTATGTTCATGTATATATAGACTTGGTATGTTTATTGTTGGATTCGAGTTTTAACTTAGAATATGTGTTTTCTTTTTCTACTATCTCATATATTGTGTGGCCATGGAGTTTACCATATGTGTGAGTTGTCAGTCGTGTTGGTTGAGCTATATATTTTATTTGAATGAGATGTTTGTAAAAATGTTTCATATTGTCCACCGTATAGGGGAGATGCTTCCCATTTTTCGACCAAGCATGGGTCCTAGGGGCATGACAATTTTTGATATCAGAGTCAAATTTTGTGAAGTAATTTGGGTGTCTGTGGATTTAATGGAGATGCTTTCACAAGGTTTATTTGTATTTTATGAATTTTTATATATTTTTTTATGGAGTCATTTTCTCGACATGGTTGTGTTTTGGGACTTAGCAGTAACGAGACCTCTCCCGGCAATTACAAAGTAAGTTGGTTTAATTTTTGGTAGGTTTATTTCTAAGTAATGCATGTTGATTTTGTTAACAGGTATGTCTCGTCGTATGGAGCTGTCACCGCCCCGTGCACGTGGTTGTTGGCAACAATCACTGGGGAGGACAGTGGAGTTAGTGAGGGACTCAAGTCAGGTGTTAGAGTTTCGGAGAGACTCACCAGGGTGGAGCCAACTGATCGGGCCAGCTCACCATGACCTTTTGGGTGAGCAGAGACCTCCGCCACCAAGAGTACCTCCATCGTATTCGACAGCAGTTCCAGTAGTGCCACCAGTGACAATTCCAGTAGTGCCATCAGTGGTAGTTCCAACAGTGCTATCAGTGGTACCCACTGCCCCTGCAGGTTGGATTTTGCGTTGGATTTTGGATAGGGCTCGAATTCCTATTTTGGCAGCGTCTGTGAAAGACCGTTTCACCTTGTTCCACGGAGGACTAGATCCGTGTATTGCTTATGCATGTCTAGAGATATTGGAGGGCACCTTCAGCTATATGACTCTCACAGACATAGAGAAGGTTGAGTTAGCTTCCTATCACCTTCAAGATATGACTCCCTTGGTAGAACATGCAGAAGACTATGATTAGTGGATAGCACATTACTTGGGTTTCTTTTCGTGAGGCTTTTGAGAAAAAGTATTATCTTACTGCATTCCATTTACCCTGTACCCTCGCGCCCTTTTCCTTCGCCGCCATCTTTCGGAGCTCTTATTCCTACCCTCGTCGTCGTCGTCGTCGTCGCTGTCGCTCCTTCCTTCGTCGGACGCAAACAAAGTTACCTCAAGCCTCTTCTCGTCGGCCGACGAAGATTCCCAAACTCAAACAAAACCCAGTGCTGCCACCCCCACCTCTTTCATTCTGCTTTGCGAATTTGTAATTAGGATTTTCAACTACAATGTCAGCTACTACAGTATTATAGTGATGCACATTGTAGCAGTTACCTCAAAGTTGTTGCTACAACCTTGTTGCTGCAATAAACTTGAAACTGATAAAACCTTGAAACTGCTACAATGAAAAAATTATTGTAATTTTTTTGGTTATCTTATTTGTAGAAAACTTGGCAAACGTCTACATTGTGAAATTTTATAAGATGCTACAACATAAAAGTCCTACTACACAGAACTGGGATACTTTATGCATCTATTTAAGCAGAAACAACTACAATATTATTTGTAGTTGGTAAATAGTAGATTTGTAGAAATATTTACTCTGCTGCTACAACTTGAAAGCAAACTAACTCTGCCTAATCACGTTGTAGCAGCTACTTCAAACTAGCTGCTATAATATTGTAACAGATTTTGTACACGTACTTGTTACATGTTGTAGCAGTTGCTGGACAATAACTGTTGTTCCGGAAGGGAACGACGCGGATGGCGAGTCACTAAAACGTAACCCACGAAGACTATGACGGGGAGAAGATGCTCACGCCCTGCGAGATTAACACGAGCTTTAAAGGGAACACACCGGAAGATTTTCTGGTGGAGCTCACTCCGACGCTCAAGTCAGGGATCTTATTTCTTTTTGGAGGACAACGAGGAATCAAAGTTTGCTCTCAGTTCAGAAAACTTACCCCCTTTACCTGGATGCCGAGGTATCTTATATACCTGAGGTTTGGGTCACATATATCCCACGTTCTCCTCCACGTCTCTTAATCATCGGTTACTTGATAGATATCCTATCTTTTGGTAACGACCATTGCGATCATTAAGGCATTAATTGCCGCATGTTGCGGACGATAATTATCCAATGACTTTTCTGTTCTGGAAAGAGGAACGACTACTTGTAGTTGGGCTTTCTGACTCCTATGTCGATCTTTGGGCTCTACTCTCCTGAGCCAGTCTCGGAGTCTTATCTCCCGAGATGACCTTAGGGCCTTCATTTGTTTTACCGAGATGGTCTCGGGAGCTTGAAACCTGGCCTGACCTCGGGCGTCTATCCTCATAAGGTAGTCCAGGGAGCCCGATTGTCGGCCTGATCTCGAGGCTCTGATCCATTCTCCCGAGGTGATCTCGGTCTGACCTCGGAGCTCTAGTTTGGCGGGTTTTGCTACGTAGCTTCCCCGTGCCACATGTCCACCCCAGGATGCTCATCCCTCACAAGTCCCTCATTCAAGTCTAATCGAAGAAAGTGTGGCTGACTGATAAGTACTATTTTGTTGATCATTTCAGATTCTAAAATCTATGTTTGACCCATATTTTACTTGCTTAATATTGAATTTATCCTAGGTTTTATGAATTTATTCTATTTTGGGCTTTATTGTAAATCTTGACACATTGAAAATATTTTGGCACTAAATTGTTAATCTATTTTTATAGGCTTGGAAGGATCATGGACCTAGGTCATGATGGGTCAAACTTGAGTCGGAAGTGGACCCGGATCGAGTGATCTAGCATCCGACTAATATGGGCCGTCCGATTCAAAAACAGATAGATCTGAGCCACCGAAGAACTTTTGATGCAATCCGAGCTAGGGTTAAGGCTAATCAAGCACTCAGATCAAGATCTAAAGGTTTCATCCAAATCAGAGATCGTTCAGCCGTTGGACCAAGCTGAGGAGGATCTAGACCGTCCATTCAAAGATCAGGTTGATCTGAGCCATCCGTTGCAAATCTGGAAGATCCGAGCTACTGGGAGGCAGATCCTGACCCTTGATCAATATCTGGAAGTTTTGGTTCAGATCTGAAGAGATCCAGCCGTTGGATGGAGTTAAGAAAATCTGGGCGTCCATTGCTAAGTATTTAAACTTAATTTCTCCCCAGGTTGCAGTCGTCGCGTCTTCACCGCAGTCTTCATCGTCTTCGCGTTTTCCTTCATTGTTCTTCAACTTTCTTCATGCGAGGGCGTGACCGCATCGATTTCTACATTGGATCAAGTTCTAGATCATCGGGAAGGTGTTTCCGTGAAGATTCCAGCTCCAATTCGCCCATGAACAAAGCTGATTGAGGGTTTCATCAGCTCTACCATTTGATTGCTTTGGTCTCGGTTGTGTGCCGTTTTCATCTATCTGAGCTAGCCGGAGGGTCCTCTGGAGTGCTCTGATCATCCCCAAGCCATCATCGCAATCAAACACAGCTAGATCGAGGAGATCGAATGGGTTTTTTAGCTGGGATCAGAGTTTGAGTTTGAATCAATCACTGAGACAAATTTTTCAGCGATTTGTTGGGCTAAGGGGTTCGAGGCTCACTCTTGTGTGACGACAAGAAGAACTTGAGCTAAGGAAGGGATCGAAGCTTAGTTTTCTTAGTGAATTTTCAATTCTAAGCTGTAGTTTCGAATTCTGCAATTCATTTTCAGTTTCTGAATTTTGAATCAATTAAACTTAGTTTTCTTTTTTGAATAGTTTCTACCTTAATTAGAGTTTCAATTCAGCACTCTTATTAGCTAGATTGTTTGTGTAATGAACAATTGCATTTAGATCAGCTTGCGTCGCTTTGAATCATATCTGAATTTTGTATCAGTTCTGCGCATCAATTCTGTTACTACGTATCAACTCGGTTTCTAATTTTGCAGCCTATCTTGAATTCAATTCGTGTCTAGTTTTAGTTCATGAGATTAAAGACAACATTTAGTGTGCTAATGCATTTGATCTGATTTTGTTCTCATTTAGTTTCATTTCTGCATTGTTGTTTAGCTGTTGCGTATCAGTTTGTTCTTGCGTATCAATTTCAGCTCTATTTCTGAAAGTTTCGGTTCATAGTTGCTAAAGTGGTGTCAAGTGAACATTAGTTCTTCGAAATCTTTTCTGAACATTAGATATGTGCCCTTGAATCTGAGTTTGATTGTTGTTTCTGCATTCGATTTGTTCTGAATTGATTTGCAATTGCTTTGGTTCTGAATTTCTGCATTCTTCAGTTTACATGGCTGCATTCTTGATTTCAGATCATTAGAGAGGTTGTTTGTTAGTGAACTATTGCACATCGAACTTAGCTTGTTGATTCTTAATTTCTGCATTTATTTCTTCATTCGGTAGCTCTGAATTGATCAGTTTTATTCCCTGCGTATCAAGTGAACTTTAGTTACTGAATTTTGCAGTTTTCTTGCGTTCAGTGTGTTCTGAGTTTGATTCCTGAAGTTAACCATACATTTTAGTGTACTTTTGTGCTTGAAGTCAGCCTCCTTCACATTCAGTTAGTTTCTGAATTTTAAACTTTAGTTCGGCAATTTAGTTTGCACTTCTGCAGTTCATTTCAGTGAAGCTTCGGCATTGGAGTACCATTGCAATTTGAAATCAATTTGTTTTGTATTAAATTGTTTCTGAATGTCAGATCCCATGTCTGCCTTAGGTTTATAATTCCTACATTTAGCATCAGCTTCGGCACAGAAGTTTCCTCTTCTGGTATCAAGTTTTCATTGCTGCATTTGTATCAAGTGAACTTTCTGCTTTGAGTTTTAATCCCTGAAGTGTAGCACAATTTGTAGTGTAGTATTTCATTCAATGTCAGTTTTTGTTGCAATTTCTGCGAATTACATTAGTTGATTAAAGTTGTCCATTGGTTGAGTTCATTAGTTGAAATTACCTAGCTTGAATTTGTCTAGTTAAGTTTCTCTCATTTTCATTGTGTTTTCATTTCTGATTGCAAACCAAACCCAAATCTTATTTGAAACCCTAAAATAGTTGACGACACATAAACTCGAGTTTGAATCAAACAGCCTTAACTAGCCCTAGGAAAAATACGACCTGTGGCCCCTTTACTACATTTTTATCTTTGCTAGCAAAAAGGGTTTCCAACTTTACAAATATCTAAATTTGAGACCGACATTCGTGACAGCCTCTTTTGGGTCCATCACTGACTGATTAGGCTGGTGGTACAATGGGAGGAAACTACGCGTCTGCGGGGTCCATATTGTCATTCCTTCTCTCTTGGTGACTTGTCGAGTCTAAGGAATCGAAACATTCGACCCTTGGCTCGAGGTAGTCCTTTGAATTAGTCTAAAAGTCCCTGTGAGTTCCGAGGTCCGGCAATGATAGTTGTCTATCACCCATTAAAAGCGCATGGTATCTTAATGGTGAGGAACCATTTCAGTGAGTATGGCATTGCCACGTGGCCAGATCTTTTCTTCGCGATCTCCTTCTGATATGCGTTGCAGGGCCATACCAAACGATGGCCATAAAGAAGGGCAATGCCTCGAGATAGGCAATGATCATCGTCCACTTGCCGTGCCCCTATTGTCCACACGAGGGTGGCTTCTTCTCTATAAAAAGGGGAGGCGAAAGTGTCCTTCCGTCTTCTTGCATTGTTGATTATCAGAGCTCGCACATCATTCCCGCCTACTAGCATTCTCTTTCACTAGGGCTTCTTCTTCACGTAAAAGTTTCTTTCATCTTCTATTTTTCTCTTCCTCTTTCATTCGAAATCATGGGCAAGGAAGGAAAAGGGGGAAAAGACTAAGATAGAAAGGAGAAGCCGGAAAAGGAAGGGATTTACTGTCTGGAGTGGTACGAAGCCACTTCGTCTAAGGTAAAGTTAGACACCCTCAGAGCTGCCTACGAAGTGTATGGCATTCTGGCGGAGTTGGATGCCGAGGTCCCTAGGCTAGACCAATCTCCCGTAGAGCCTCCCTTAGGAGTTTTCACCTTTTTCTTAGGGCAGGTAGAGTTTGGTCTTCGCTTTCCTCTTCCCTCCTTTTTATGGCTATATCCGATTATTTTGACATCCCATTGCACCAGATGACTCCCAACGCCTTCGCTCAGATGGGCGAGGCGTTCATCCTCTTCAAGTTCTTCAACATACCTTTGACCCCTCGCTTCTTTCATTTTTTTTCTTGTTCCCAAACTTAGCATCCAGAGGGGCATTCAGTTTTACTGCTCGCCCCTGGCCATAAGTTCATAGGAAACCTTCCTTCCTCCCACAAGGGCTGGAAGGAATGTTTTTTCTTCATTAGGCTTCCCGAGCGCCCCTTTTGACCAACCCGATGGAGAGAAGACCTACCCTCTCTCCCGAAGCTAGGCGACATCCAGCCGGAGCTAGGCGACTTCCAGCAAGATTCGGGGTACCAGTGGGCCAGAAGCATCCTGGTCGGCATGGAGTTCCACGACCTCAGCCTAATACAGTGCGAAGAACTACTGTATCGGGCTGGGCTCAGCTATAAAGCCACCAGCTTTAGCCATAGCCTCAGTAAGTTCATCCTTTTATTAAATACTTGTTGATTCTAACTGATGTCTTATTGTTTTTGTATTGCAGAGGACATCATGCTGTCTCGGGTGATGAGCAAGCTCCTCAAATGGGAGCTGGCGAATGAACAAGCCTTCGCTCCTCCTCCCGCTGCTCACCCTTCCGTGGTCGAGTCTTCTGAGGGCTCCAAGCAGATCCCCAGTGAGGAGCAGAACGC
Organism: Boesenbergia rotunda; assembly: GCA_024364735.1. Lineage (NCBI taxonomy): Eukaryota > Viridiplantae > Streptophyta > Magnoliopsida > Zingiberales > Zingiberaceae > Boesenbergia > Boesenbergia rotunda. The sequence continues at coordinate 56,371 of JAGFNQ010004728.1, read as the reverse complement.
TATCAAGCCCTTCGACATTGAGGTGGTCTCGGAGGAGGGAGGTGGCGACGAAGGACTACCAATCCAGACTCCTACACTAAAGGCAGGGCCTACTGGGAGAAGACTCATAATGATCTTGGAATATTGTACTGAGCTGAGGGGTCGAAGCTCCTTTTATAGGCTTCTGTCTGGGGCGCCTGTGATGAAGGAGGCGCCTCACAGGGCTTGGTCAAAGATTATCTCCGCGTTGAACTCGCAGCAGCAGATAGCCCTTTGATCCAGGGTGCATGTGTTGAAAGAGGTGCTTGATCCATTCAGGCGCCTGTATCAATGAGGCGCCTAGTTCATTGAGGCGCCCTATTTGATGGGGGCACCTAGCAGCTTGGTTTCCAGCCGCGTTGTGTTTGTTCACCTGCTTTGTCTTCATTTTTAGGTACCTGCAAGATACATAAATACAAGAAAACACATATATATCCTTAGCCTTAAGGGTTTGGTTTTGACTTCGGGTTTTTGCAAAACCCTAGGTCGAACCGACGCCTAAGTTCCCACCCCCGGGAACGTGCCTTCCACCTACTCCTCTCAGGAGATGGTTGCTACCCGACCCATCCGGTTGGACTTTTACTTAGCTTTCGATACTCTCGGATCTCGAGATGTCTGACCCTCGACCCATCTCTACTTTTGTCCTTAGTCATCGCTCAGCTAAGTTGCTCAATCCCTCGGACCAGGACTTCGGTGCCCAGCCCTCGGCCAGGACTTAGTGCCCAATTCCACGAACCAGGACTTAGTGCCCAACCCTCGGTCAGGTCTTAGGTGCCCAGCCCTCGGCCAGGACTTAGTACCCAATTCCACGAACCAGGACTTAGTGCCCAACCCTCGGTCAGGTCTTAGGTGCCCAGCCCTCGGCCAGGACTTAGTGCCCAATCCTTGATTAGGACTTAGTGCCTAGGTTAACTAGGACTTTTCATCACTTTGATCCAGTTTTCTTGACTACCCTTCCCTTGTTCAATGTATCACTGACTTAAGCATATTGTCAAACATTGAAACACTTAGAGGAGGACATCACTGATGCATCTTGCACCAACAATCTTTTGCTCGGGCTGGTGTCGGTTGTTCTCTCCTCTCGGATCGTACCGAGACCTGGATAGGGACTCCAGGTGGATCTTTGCGACGGGCATGCTGCACCTCTTCGACATTGACGTGCTTGACGGAGCACCGCGATAAGTCATTGAAGCTAGTTGGTGGCTTCTTCACTAGCGACCAAAAGAAATCACCTTTGGAAAGTCCTTGCTTGATGGCGCTGATGAGGATCTCTGACATAGCGGTTGGCACATCATAAGCCACCCGATTGAACCGCTGGATATAATCCTTCAGCGGTTCTTTGGCCTTCTGTTTGAGGGCGAACAGGTTCAACGCCATCTTCTGGTATCGCCGGTTGCTGACGAAGTGCTGTAAGAACACAATTCTAAACTCCAGGAAAGAGTTTTTTGAACCTTGGGCAGCCTCTGGAACCGTCTCTGGGCGGCCCCTGACAAGGTGTTCAAGAACACCTGACACTTCACACCATCTGTGTATTGGTGTAAGAGAGTCGCATTCTCGAATTTGCAGATGTGGTCATCCGGATCCATCTTCTTATCGTAGTCAGCAATTCCTGGACCACGAAATTGCTTGGGTGTGTGATCCGCTACGATGTCTGGAGAAAAAGGGGTAGACGAAGACTTCATGAGGGCTTTGGAGGCCTTGACCTTCCCTAGTCCTTCCTCCTGCCATAGAGCTCTGGAGGCGACGGAGTGTGCCCTCTCTAGATCTCCCAAGTAATCTCGCGGGGCGTTGGAGCTGTCATTGCCGGTCCTGCCGGTGGCGAGACGGATCTTCAGTTTCGGTGGTGCGAGGCAGACATTCTTGGGATTTCGCCTTGCACAAAAGCCGCTCGTCGTGAGGCAGCTTGTTCGATCTGATGTTGTTCCAGTGCTCCTTTGACGACATTGGCGACTAAACGATTCAACTCCTCCCTTGTCAGGATGATGGGTTGTCCCTCTAGATTTGTCATCATGGTGCTCCTTATGGTGCTTTGATTGTTTCCCACAGACGGCACCAAACTTGTTCTGGAAGGGAACGACGCAGATGGTGAGTCACCAAAACGCATCGCACGAAGACGGTGACGGGGAGAAGATGCTCACGCCCTGCGAGATTAACATGAGCGTTAAAGGGAACACACCGGAAGATTTTCCGGTGGAGCCCACTCCGACGCTCAAGTCAGGGATCTTATTTCTTTTCAGAGAACATCGAGGAATCAAAGTTTACTCTCAGTTCGAAAATTTATCCCCTTTACTTGGATGCCGAGACATCTTATATGCCTCAGGTTTAGGTCACACGTGTCCCAACGTTCTCCTCCATGTCCCTTAATCATCGGTCACTTGATAGATATCCTATCTTTTGGTAATGATCGCTGCGATCATTATGGCCTTAATTGTTGCGCATTGCGGAGAATAATTATCCGATGATTTTCCTGTTCTAGAAAGAGGAACGACTACTTAAAGTCGGGCTTTCTGACTCCTATGTTGATCATTCGGCTCCACTCTCCTGAGCCAGTCTCGGAGTCTCATCTCCTGAGCTGACCCAGGGGCTTCATTTGTTTTACCGAGATGGTCTCGGAAGCTTGAAACACGGCTTGACCTCAGGCGTCTGCCCTCCCAAGGTAGTCTCAGGAGCCCGATTGTCAGCCTGACCTCGGGGCTCTGATTCATTCTCTTGAGGTGATTTCAGTCTGACCTCGGAGCTCTAGTTTGGCAGGCCCTGCTATGTAGCTTCCCTGTGCCACGTGTTCACCCCGGTATGCTCATCCCTATCAACTGCTACAACATCAAACATGTATTGTAACAGTTATTGGTTAATAGCTACTAGAAGCATAAACTATCTTTATTCGCCAGTAGAACTGTTACACATTGTAAAACCTACTTTATAATACCTGCTATATAAGTTTCGCAATCTAGCGATAAAAACAAAGGTGACGTTGTCTCTCTTAAACCTCCACACTCGATCGTAAACCCTCTATATCTAGTATATATTTTTCTCTTTAAAATAATTTTTATCGTAAGTGCTACTTTATATTAGGATCAGTAGGCGAGCTAGAGGGGGGTTGATTAAGTCAGATATGCTTGTCGATGATTTATCGCTGCAGATGACTTTAAGCAAACGTTAACACTATGAATTTACTTGGTATCTACCTCTTTGAGATGACTAATCCAAGGATCCGCTCTCCCTCACTCTCACATCCACTATGAAAGATCTCCTTCTTGAGGTGGAAAAATCTTTTACAAGATTACAAGAAGAAACACTAAAAAAAAAAACAAATACAAAAGAAATCTTACATGATTTACACAAATGAGCTCTCTTTGCCTTTCTTGCTTTCTTCAAGCTTGGAATCGCCTCTTGATCTTTGGAAATGCAGCAGCACTAAGCTCCAAGGCCTAACTCGAAATGGCGATGAAGAAGGTAGAAGAGCATGTGAAGAATGCCGAAGAGGTCTACTTTAATCCTGCGTGAAAACCATATATACCCACGACCTAGGGCTCCCTTAATCGATCACCTAATCAATTACCACGTCAGACTTAGCTGTTCAACGACTATTTTTTTTGAAGATTAATCGATTAGCCAATCGATTAAAATGATCTTAATTGATTTTTGAATTGATTCAGCATATTTCTGTGCTCTCATGTAATACCGCTCTAATCAATTGTCCAATCAATTATGGTCCTCCTTAATCGATTACCCAATCGATTAAGAAGAGACTTAATCAATTGCCTAATCGATTCAGCCTACTTCTGTTCTCGTGACACAACTCTCCCAATCGATTACCCAATCGATTCACTCCCTCCTTAATCAATCACCCATTGATTAAGAAGACTTCTATTCGCGAGAAACCAACGCCAATCGATTAGCCCCAACCCTAACTTGTGTGCACAAGTCTAGGGTTCTCTTGCCTACTCCAGTCAACTGTGACCTGTTAGAACTTCCTCACCAAGTGTCTGATCAAATCTTTGACCAACTTGGACTTTCTCTTGTCTAGTTCCCAACTAGGACTTTTCCCGTGCCAACGTGTAATCTCTCCAATCCACTTGGATTTCACCTATTCTCACTAGGTATGCCTAGTCCCACTAGGACTTTTCCCTTGCTAGCGTGCGATCTCCCCGATCCACCTGGGCTTCACCTAGTCCCACTAGGTGTGCCTAGTCCTATTAGGACTTTTCCCAGTCAAGTCTTCAGTCAACCTTGACCCACTTGACTCACACACAGTTCTAACATCATTATCAAATATCGAAACTTTAGTTTACTCGAGCCTAGTCAAACTAGGTCAACCCTAACCTAACGAAGATTGCACCAACACTTTATAGTACCTGCTACTATGAGTAGCTGCTACAATTGTATAACAACCTTCCGAACGTCATAACTTTTGACTTCGATATCAGAATGTGGTGATTTTTATAATCAAAAATCATTCAGATATCTATAATATATATATATATATATATATTGATGCAGTCTGACCCTGATTGTTATTTTGGTGTTGACATCGATTTTAGTTTAGGTTGATGACTATGCTTATGGTTAAGTCCTGATCGGGGATTAGGCATGTTATGAAAAATCCTAGCTTGGAGGGCTAGGTGTTGGAAAATCCTAACCTGGAGGGTTAGGTGTGGAAAATCCTAGCTTGGAGGGCTAGGTGTTGAAAAGTCCTAATTCGGAAGGGTTGGGTGAAAAGTCCTAGCTTGGAGGGCTAGGTGAAAAGTCCTAACTTGGAGGGTTAGGTGAAAAGTCCCAACTTGGAGGGTTAGTGAAAAATCCTGGCTTGGAGGGTCAGGTCCTAGCTTGGAGGGCTAGGTGTGGAAAAGTCCTAACTCGGAAGGTTGGGTGAAAAGTCCTAGCTTGGAGGGCTAGGTGAAAAGTCCTAACTTGGAGGGTTAGGTGAAAAGTCCCAACTGGAGGGTTAGGTGAAAAATCTTGGCTTGGAGGGTCAGGTCCTAGCTTGGAGGGCTAGGTTGGATGAAACCCTAGCTTGGAGGGCTAGGTTGGAACCCCTGGATCGGTCTGGTGACCGATCAGGGAGTTGGCACGGTGCTCCTTCGTGGATCGGTCTAGTGACCGATCCAGTGATGATTGATCGGTCTGGTGACCGATCAGGGAGTATGCGTTTCACCCACTGCTTGGCTCCTTATCAGTCTGGTGACCGATCAGGGAGCACACAGTGAGGTTGAGTTCCCCTGCTGATCTGCTCTTGATCGGTCTGGTGACCGATCTGGATCACTGTGCAGATCGTTCTGGAGAACGATCAAGCGTCGCGAGTTACTCACTATGATCGATCAGGACGGAGCCTGATCGGTCTGGTCATGACCTGATCGGTCTATTGACCGATCAGGAGGCTCCCTGATCGGTCCGGTGACCGATCAGGAGGGTTGGACTGCGAAGCTCAGAAATCGCCCGGCAAAGGGGTGGATCGGCCGGGTGATCGATCCACGACCTGGGATCGGTCTGGTGATCGGTCCAGGAGAGTCCCAAAGAAATCGTGATTTCTGATTAAGCGTTGGGGACCGATCAGGACGGAGCCTAATCGGTGTGAACCCAGCTTGATCGGTCTGGTGACCGATCAGGAGGCCCTCTGATCGGTCCGGTGACCGATCACTTTAATTCAAATTGCACTGTCAGACGCTCTGATCACGTCTGACCGTATCCGATTCTCTGTATTTGATCCCTGATACTTGATTTACTGAGTGATATGCTGTGCTAATGCTCTGATTAAGCTGCAGGTGACAGGGAAGGATTCAAACACTCAAGGAGAGTCAATGGAGGCCTTTCCTTGGAGTAGGTTTGTCCGTTTTCCATCTCAGGTTGCAACGGCTGGAGCTGCAGACTGGAGCTGCTGACTGGAGCTTGGCTGAGGGAAGCTCAGGGAGTCCAGGGAGAGCTCAGTGGTAGCTGGCGTTGGCAGGTAAGCAACTGGAGGCTGTAGTGAGATGGTGTCACCTGTGCTTAGTGGAGAAACAAAAGGGTGTAGAGGAGAAGAGCAGAGAATAGAGTTTTTGTAGAAACAACTTCTGGCTTGAGTTCTTGCTGCGCAATTGTGTTCTCCACACTTTGCTTGTGCGTTCTGAAGTTCCATCATCTTGAGCAAGCAACTGCAATCTATGAAGCAACCATCCCTTGCTTGAGCACTTGGAGGAAGGAACAAGAGGCTTTGAGTCCGACAGCGAGAAGACACAAAGAAAGGGGTTCTTGCGTGAGATCGTCGCTGGGTGGAGCTCGGAAGAAGCTTGCTGTGTTCTTGTCTGTGCTAAGTGCTAAGTAAGATCTTTCTTGTGTTTCATTGTGCTCAAAACTATATCTTTGATTGAAACGCTGTGGAGAGGTTACTCCACCGAGAAGGAGGTTGCTTCCTATCCGGATCTTCCGGGGCTTGATCTACCGACGATAAAGGGATCGCCCACCTTAAGGGCACGCCAAGGAGTAGGGGCAAGTTATCCCCGAACCTTGTAAATCCTCTTGTTAGCATTCTTGTGTTTGCTCATAGTTTAGGGTTTAGTGTTCTGCATATTCTGTTTTTACTACTTCCGTTGTGCTACTAAAAGTTTGAGTGCAGAAATTTGAAAACCACAAAGTCCAAGTGCTTGGCTATATTCACCCCCCTCTCTAGCCATCTGGGTTCCAACAAGTGGTATCAGAGCTTCGGGCTCTGTTTTTGCGGATTAACAACCGAGAGCTATCATCCATGGCTTTGAGAGAAGGTTTTTCCACCACCCGACCTCCTTTCTTTGATGGCGCTGACTTTCAATATTGGAGATCAAAGATGAAGTACTATCTTAAGATGGACATCAACACTTGGTTCGCTGTGAAGGAGGGTTTCACCCCTCCTAAGGATGATGAAGGCAAGGAACTCGAATCGGGGCATTGGTCGGCTGAACAAACTCGAAAGAGTGAAGCCGATGCAAAGGCAGTTGTCACCCTACAATGCAGCATGAACAAAGACTAACTCATTAAGGTTGGTCCATTCACAAGTGCTAAAGACTTGTGGAACAAGCTCATCGAACTTCACGAGGGCACCCGAGATTCAAGAATCGCCAAGAGGGACTTATTCCTCAACCAACTTCAAAATCTCTCCATGAAGGAGAATGAAACGGTAAGTGAGCTACATAGCCGGTTCAAAGAAGTCCTCAACGGGCTTCATTCTATTGATGAAATGGTCGAGAACCGCGACCTTGTGAGGTATGTGTTAAAAGCATTTCCAAGGAATGCTTTGTGGTCATCCATGGTGGATGCCTACAAAGTTTCTAAGGATTTATCAATTGTTAAATTAGATGATTTGTTTTGTGAAATGGAATTACATGAGATGGCTAACAAAGGACCCAAGGAAAAGGGGATTGTCTTAGTTGCAGGGGACCGATCCAACAAGAAGAAGAAGGAGAAGAAGAAGGAGAAGGAAGTCTCCTCATCCTCTTCCTCATCCGAATTCGAGTCCGATTCCGAGGAAGATGGCAGCGGGTCTTCTTCCTCCGAGATGACAAACCTTGTGAGAAGAATGATGAGAAGGGGTCGACGCTTCAAGGGTAAAGGTAACCCTAGTGAAGTTAAAGTTGATAAGACTAACGTGTCTTGTTTTGAGTGTGGTAGGAAAGGGCACTTCAAGAGTGAATGCCCAAAGCTAAAGAAAAAGGAGGAGAAATCCAAAAAGAAAGAGGAAAAATCAAAGAAGAAGAAGAAGGCCTTGAAGACCACTTGGGATGAATCCTCCTCAAGTTCATCCGATGAAGAGGAGGAGAAGAGCACAAGGCATGTGGCACTCATGGCTCTTGGAGAAGAAAGCAGTGATGAATCCTCCAACTTCTCAAACGCGGCTTCATCATCTTCGGATGATGAAGAGGTAACCTCTCCCGAACTAGAAAAATGTTATAGAGCTATTGCATTTTTAACCAATATGTTGAAAAAGTCAAAGAATAAGGTTAAATCATTGCAATTAGAAATTGACCAATTGAAATCGTCTAGGGATGATAACATAGATGATTTGCATGTTGAAATGTTAGAGGATGAGGTTAAGTCATTGAAAATTGAGATTGAACATTTGAAATCCTCTAGGGTTGAGGATGTTGATGATTTGCATGATGAATTGCTAGAGGATGAAAACAAATCATTAAAGAGTGAAGTTGAGAGACTCAAGAATATTCTTGAGAAGTTCTCAACTAGCTCAAAGACCCTAGACATGATCTTGAATGCCCAAAGGGCAGTCTACAATAGGGCCGATATTGGTTACCGACCCAAGGAACCTTCATTTGTGTCCTTTATGTCTAGGACTGGTGTTAGACCAATTAAGACACCCAAGGTTCAAAAGAAAGTTGTCAAGGCATGGGTGTCTAAGTCTTGTTTAGTAAATGCTTTAGGTCCCAAGGTTTGGGCACCTAATGTTGGATCGAGAAAATCGATAGAGGGGGGGTGAATATCGGAAATCATTTTTCGGAAACACTTAGAGCAAGTACGCAGCGGAAATTGATTAAAAACACAATCACACAGAGATACGGTCGATTTTACTTGGTTCGGAGCCTGGGTCGACTCCTACTCCAAGGCCCACGGTCGTTGACCGTTTACTTTGGGCAATTCTATATGAGGCGCAAATAGTTTACAAAAGATTATTACAGAATTCAGTATAGTAAACTTAAATAGCTCTTTTACCGACGTCCGAGGTAGATCGACTTTTTCGGAGCAGCAGGACGTCGTCGGCTCGAGTTGGAAGGATTCTGGGGCGAAGCGCGAGAGCAGAAGAGCGTAGAAGCGTTGATTGGAAGTTGTTCTGAAGCTTGGGGTCGAGGGCCCTTTATATAGGGCCTGGGGGCGCCCGGGACGTCGGGGGCGCCCCCCCACGTGGCAGTTGATCCGCACAATGCTCGGTCAACATCTGATCCCTTTACCTTCGAGACCAGGTTTGACCGGGGCGCCCGGAGCGCTCGGGGCACCCGCATTGACCGGGTCAAAACTCCATCTTCTTGGCTTTGCGAGGGTGTGCTTCGGTAGCTGGCACTAGGGGCACCCGGGACGCTGGGGGCGCCCGGGAGCAGCGGGGGCGCCCGCAGGTTGTACTGTCGAAGCGCGCTTCTTGTTTGTGTGTTTTGTGTTCACCTTGGGGGCGCCCGGGACACTCCGAGCGCCCTGGTCAGCTGTTACCTCACTCCTTTGAGGCTCTCTGAGCTGCAGACACTCGTTCCTTCGGTCCTGCATCCAGGGTTAGTCCAAAACACAACAAAACATTAAGTGGTTAGTTTATACAGCCTTAGCTGTCTTGGTTCTGACTTTGGGTCTCCAAAATGGAGCCCTAGGTCGAACCGACGCCTACTGTTCCCTCGACGGGGAACGCGTCCTCACCTACTCCTCTCGGGAGAATTTACCTGATGCCAACCGTTCCTCTGGTTGGACTTTTGCCTGGCGGTCCGCTGCTAGGTCTTGGATACCGAGCTGTCCTTCGCCCGGTGCCTAGCATTCCTTCGCTAGGGCTTTGTATCCTGGCATTCCTTCGCCAGGTGCCTAGCAGTCCTTCGCTAGGGCTTTGTATCCTGGCATTCCTTCGCCAGGTGCCTAGCAGTCCTTCGCTAGGGCTTTGTTTCCTGGCAGCCCTTCGCCAGGTACCTAGTAGCCCTTCGCTAGGACTTTGTTTCCTGGCAGCCCTTCGCCAGGTGCCTAGCAGCCCTTCGCTAGGACTTTGTTTCCTGGCAGCCCTTCGCCAGGTGCCTAGCAGCCCTTCGCTAGGACTTTTCCTGCACACTTGAGTAACATCGTTAGATCACAAATGGTACTTAACTTTGAATCCTTTACCAATATCAAAACAAGGTTCGATATGGTGCTTCCTGCACCAACAATCTCCCCCTTTTTGATTTATGGCAACACAATTCAAAGTTAAGTAAAAAACATATACAGTTTAAGCAAAAAGATAAAAACACAATGAAGTATGAACATAATAGAAAAAAAATTCTTTATTTCTCATACTCCCCCTAAAACCCTGAATTCTTGTGTTAAAACACTTAACTTTGACCTTTCCTCCCCCTTTGACATATATCAAAAACATACATGGGCGAAAAGGTTTCTAATAGAGAGTTTTGAGTTTGTGTAAAACTTCTAAGTTTTTTGACAAAGTGTTTTAAAAAGCATTTGCATAAAAACTTTTTACACTTAGACAATTTTCCATTTTGCAAACCTAAATTTTGTTTAAAAAAAAGGCTTTTACTTACAAGGCTTTGCAAAAAGGAATTTTACTTAGGCCAAATTTTGAAGTCAAAAAAAAAATTCAACTTTGAGAATTAAAAAAAAATTGTTTTTAAAATAATTTGCGAATTTGCTTGGAAATACTTTATGTATTTTGAAAAACAAAATTTGTAAAGCTTCTAGACAAGTTTTTCACCAAAAAAAACTCTACTTAGAAACATTTGCCAAAATTTTCAACTAGTTTTTGCTCAGACAAATTTTGTTTACTAAGAAGAATTTTACTTAAGAAAAAAACATGCACTTAAGAAATTTTGAAATGCTTAGAAATTTTTGAAGCACTTTTAAAGAAAATTAAACAAAATTTCCTTTCTCTCCCCCTTAATGTGAAATTCTTCTCCTTCTGTTTTAGACCATTTCTAAGTTCAGTTTTGAAAAAGATATTTTGAAAAGCTTTTGAGTATCACAAAGGAAATTCTTAGTTAAGAGTAACTCGAAGTTTTCATTAAAGTTTCTTTAAAAAGGAAAAAGTTTAAGGAGAAAGTTTGTGTATCAGAGCCTATGAGTTTTGAAAACATAAAAATACTTAGTATAATTCTCGAAAGCACAACAAAAAGCTTAAATTTCCAGATTAAATCCATTTTGAAGAGTATTGTGAAGTTCTAAAAAGTATTTTGTAAGAAAAAAAATTTCCTTAAAAAATTTAGAAAAGATATTTCAAGTACTTTTGAGATAAATTATGATTTGAAACACATAAGTACTTTTAGAAAAGTATTAGACTTTGAAAAATATGAGTAATTTTTGAAACGTATTAGACTTTAAAAAATATAAGTAATTTTTGAAACGTATTAGACTTTAAAAAATATAATATTTTACTTGACTAGGTTTCTTTTCCAGTCTGACACAATCCTAGGAAGCCTTGTTGACTGCAAGGACATTTTCCTAAGTGTCTTGGAAATTCTCCAACCCAAGTAAATATTATTTCAAAAATAATTTCATAAGCCACAACAATAATAGCATTTTGAAAGACTTATATTTTCAGCAAGGATTTTGAAGATATAGTTCATGAAAATATGTTATTAAATAATTTCAAAACAGATAATTATTAATAAAAACTTTTCAGAAATTCTTCTTTTGATTCAGCCTCCCTCTAAATTTGACACATCCTAGGAGTCCTAGTAGATTATGTAGTGGACCTTCCTCTGTGTCTTTAGGGTTTACCAAAATCAAAAGAATAACTTTGAAGTATGATAATTTTTAAGAAGATAATTTTTGAAAACACAACTTGGAATGATAGCATAGTTTTCGAAAATCATTTTGAAATGATGATAATTTTTCAAAGAGATAGTAATATACGAGGGTTTTTGAATCAAATTTTTTGAAAACCTTATTTTGAGATGATAGTGAGTTTTAGAGCATAAGGTTTTTGAAAAAATTTGAATTTTTCGAAAAAAGAAACAAAAGAACTCCCCCTGTATCTGACACTGTCTGACTTTATCTAAGTACCTTAAGGGACTTCAGTGTGGACCAGGTTTGACTATGTTGACTAGGGTTTGACTATGTTGACTATGTTTGACCAAACAATGACTGAATCAAACAAGCCCTAGATTCTCTTTAAAGCAAGTCTATTGTGATATTTAACATGAAATTCAATATTTTGAAAAAACTATTAGAGTTGGAAAAGTAGGGTACAGTAAACTGAATTATTTTGAAAAATAGAGATAATTTTGAATAACTTTTGAAAACATTTTTTTATTTAAAAGGATAGTGAATTATGCATTTAGGTCCTAGATGTCTCACCCAGTTCTACGTGGTCAAGCATGTTAACCTTATAGGTTGTGTGAGACAAATATTTTAATTTTGAAAGTAAATGATTGACAATTATTAAATTGAATTTTGAGAATAATTAATTAAGTTGAATTTGAGAATAATTAATTGAATTATTTTGAATTTGATTAAATTGATTTAATTAAGATTTAATAGAATTTAATTAAGATTTGATTTTAATTGAATTAATTAAGATTTGATTTTGATTTAATTAAGATTTGATTTTTATTAATCTGAATTAGTTGGTTGGGTTGGACTCAACTTTTAGGTCCTAAGCATCTCACCCATTTCTAAGTGACAAAACAGGATATCCTTAACTATTTTGTGAGATGCATATTTTAATAGAAAGATTAATTTTGAAAAGTTAAATTAATTTTTAAACCCAATTTAAATTTATTTTGAAAAGAGATATTTGGATCTAAAATTAACTGAAAATTTGTGTTAGATTCGAATTTAACAAAGAGTAAATTGAATTTGAATTTCAAAAATTGGCTTCCAGGTCTTAGCGAGGCTGTAACGACCCGGAAAATTCTCTCAATATTTTCTTTAAAATATTGATCATGTCTAGATAATTTTCCAAGGGACCTAGAAATATTAATACAAAATTTGGTCTAGAAATCCATATTTTCTTATTTAAATTGAGAAAACTAAATACTAATGGGCCTTATATGGGCTTTTTAGTACCATAATTATTAGAGAATTTTAGGTAAAAATTAATATAAATATAAAGGGGTTTTAATGAGAAATATTAACATAATTATGGGGGAATTTTTAAAGAATTTTCAGAATTTTGGGGAAAATAATAGAAAATAAAAGGAAAAATAAAATAAAAATAAGGTGCATGGACCAAGGATTAAACCTTAGACCTCTTGTACAACCATGCATGCTCTAACCAATTCACCTAGCAAGGGAGTGCTATGAGGAAATGAAATGGAGTTTGGTTAAGGCTTAAGGGAAGAGGAAAAGACACCATGACTCTTCACTTACCCTCCTTAATGTGTTATAAAGAAGGGGGTTTGGGAGTTACCTTCTTCCTTCCATCAATTTCATTTTTCTTCCTCCTCCTCCCTCATCCTAGCCGAAACCTCAAGGAGAGGTTCTCCCTTGGAAAAGCTCCACAAGAAGGTCTCATCACCAAGATCTAAAGGTTTTCCAAGGCTACAAGGGCAAGGGGTTCAAGTGTCCAAGGGATTTACAATTTCCTTCTCTTTTAAGGTCTAAAAATCAAGATCAACCAAGGTAAGACTCCCTCACCTATGGTATAATAGTTCCTTATGTTTTTAGCATAATATAATGGTTGGTTTTTGGGATTGATGTTGAAAGAAAAACCAAGAACCCTAGTCCTAAGGGTTTTGGCCACCAAGGACTTTTGGGTCCATGAGGATGCTAAAAATCTTAATCATGTTTCTAATGTGTTCTTATAATGTTTAGAGAATAAATATAATTTTTGGGGAATTTTTGGGGTACCCTAAGACCCTTTAGGGCTTGGGACTATTCAAGGATTCCATGGCTAGGGTTGGTTTTAACCCTTCAAGTATGTACTTTGTGTATTATCATGATATAAGGGAGATGGAGGATGATTTATGTGAATTTTCACATGGCCTAGAGACCCTACAAGTTTCGGCCAAGATGGATAATAGGGCAGAAAGTTAGGCTTACTTCAAGTAAGGGCCCCAATGGCCCCTATAGTATGGTATGGTTGGTGTTTAATGGTTGATTGGGGAATTTAATGGAATTTTTCCATGCACCCATGGCCTTATAGGTTTCGGCCAGCCCTAGGAAGGAGGGCTAAAGGTTAGGGTTAACCCTAATCATGAGCCCTAATGGCCTCCTATGGTCTCATAGATGATGTATGATTGTTCCTTTACCTTATTCTATCTTACATGTTTATGGAATTGATGGAACTCCTCCTTATAGGTTTCGGCCAAGCCATGTATCTAGGGGTTTGGGGTGGAGTTAGGGTTCGAAGAATGATGGTTTATGCTTAACATGAAGTATATATATATATAGGTTCAAGCATGTGGTAGAAATCATGTTACCTATAACCCTAACCTTAAGCACCATGTTTTATGTTGTATGTTATGATTGGATGCCATGCTTAATAGGGTTTATTATGAATGTCTTATGTTTTATGCCATGTACTTGAATGGTAGGTAGAATGTTATGGAAATCCTATCTATGCATGCTTGAGATAGATACCATGCTTAGGCAAGAAATGCAATGTTTACCTTATGTATCATGATCATACAAGCTCTATGTAGTAGGATAAATATCTTTGAAAACATGTCATGTTCGATGCAATGCTTACCTTATATGCTATGATCATGCAAGTACTAGGAATAGGAATGATGTTTAGGTATGCATGCCATGTTTTATGTATGAAGATGTATGTCATGTTGTATGAATAATGATGCATGCCATGTTGTATGAATAATGATGCATGTCATGTTGTATGAATAAAGATGCATGCCATGTTTATGAAAGAAGATGCATACCATGTTTATGAATGAAGATAATGCTCATGCCTTCCAGGCATCATGATGCTATGCAATTAGTATGAACAATGAAAGGACAAGCATGTGTTAAGTCATGCTTTATGTAACATGGTTATGCTATGAATGTCTTATGAATGATGAAACATGTAAAGTATTTTACTTTATGAATGGGCTTGTACCGGACCGAAGTATGGGTCCAAGGGATGGGCACCTTAAGAACGCCCCGGTTATGGACTACCGACTATGCTGTCCACGGTTCTGGCACTACCGGAGCTGTGCAACAGGGATGGGCTCCTTAAGAACGCCTCGGTTCGGGGACTACCGACTATGCTGTCCTTACCCTAGTAGGTCGGGGCTCGCTACCTTGGATTTGCTAGGGATGCGCGCTTATGATGTATGTATGTGATATAAGCCGGGGACCCCCAATGATATGATGATTATGTTTAAACATTTAAAAGTATATTTTTAAAAGTTAAGCATCCTTATGTCTATGCATTCTACTCATGCATTCATTCATGTTATGCATTATGCTATGTTAATAAGGTTTTATGCTTACGCTTCATGTTAAGAAATATGCATGAGAGTAAATGATCTATGTCATGATTATGTTAAGAAGATGCTCATATGCTATGATAGGAAGTATGCCTATGTTTATGCCATACAGGTTGGTTTACACCTTATAGACATGTTTATACCATGTATTATGTCATGCTAGGAATGTTTATTATGTTATGTTTATACCATGTATTATGCCATGCTAGGAATGTTTATTACGTTATGTTTATACCATGTATTATGCCATGTTAAGAATGTTTATTATGTTAAGTTTATACCATGTATTATGCCATGCTAGGAACGTTTATTATGTTTATGTTTATGCCATGTAGCATGCCATGCTTAGGATGTTTACTATGTTTACGTATGCCATGTCTCATGTTATGCTAGGAATGTTCATTTATGTTTATGTTCATGTCATGTCAAGTATATGATAAGTGATTCAAGTTGTTATGTTCTAAGTAGAGCACCAAGTATGTTAATGTTTCATGTGCTCATTATGAAATGATGAATGGTTTTTGTGAGTAGGAAAGAGTCTTACTAAGCCTGTGTGCTTATAGTCTTAATTTATTATACCGCAGATCATTCAAGGGGACAATGAGGAAGCAGCAGGAGGGCAAGAACGCATGTGTGTGGTAGTGACTTGGCCAGGAAACCATATGTTTACCGTTTATGCTAGAACTTTACCTTGGTTACGTATATGCTTGAATAATGACTTATGGAACTCTATGATGTGATGTTAAGTATGACATGATATGATGCTTAAGTATGAAGTCAATATGTCAAGTTCCCATGTCATTATGTTAAGAATGGTAGTAGGACATGTATGTGTAAGTCTTAAAGTTATTCCGCTGCCTTATGATGTCTACATGCCCTAAGTATGTTAACGTAACGCCACTTTATGAAAAGACAAAAAAAAACGGGCGTTACAGAGGCACAAGGCCTTCTTTGGCCGTAGCCTTATTGGATCATCAACCCTTTCCTAGACAAAGCCTTTTAGTGAAATTTCATCTTTAAAATTACTTTTTGGTAAATTCTGGTCTAACTAGTTTGGGTCTTGGATCGGTAGCTTCGGCTAGTTCCGCCAAGATGGCTTCCCTAACGTACTATCATCTCACCTCCACCCAATACTATGTTGTTCAAATTTCAATTAATTGATTTAGTCCTTACACTAATCAATCCTAATTCTAAGCAAAAAAACAAAAATAAAAAGAAATGCATAATTAAAACAAACAATTGTCTAAGTAAGGTCACAATTGGAGTAATACTCCGGATTTTCAAAATCAGCAAGATTATGAATTAAAATTTCTAACATATTGACCTTATGTTTTAGGGTTTCATTTTCTTGTTTCAATTTTCTGAAATTTGCTTTAATTAAGTTACATGAATCAATCACATTATTCAAGGTAAATAACTGATTTTCAAATATTGTAAATTTACCTTTGTCGATCGTTTGTCCGGCATTCTTGGTAGCTCTTTTATCTGTGCATTCACGTTGGTAATGCCCGAACTCCTGGCACTTGAAGCATTGGATGCGACTTTTGTCCCTTCGTGCTTTTGGAACTGGTTCCTTTGTCGCCATCGGTGGTGTCGTTTGAATCTTACGAGTAGGACACTCACTTTGGTAGTGCCCTCTCTCCCTACATGTGTAACAAATTACATGATTTTTAAAATCTGATTTTACACTTTTACCTTTTGGTTCCTTATTGGGAATCTCCCCCTTGATTCTTGTCGCCTCGGATTTAGGCTCATCTTCTAATTTTGTGTCTGAGTCGGACTCGTGTACTAGTTGAAGCTCCTTCTTTGGTGGTTCTTTAGGATTTTTCCCTGTAAAAGAATTTACACCTTCCTCGACCATTACAGTATCTGTTTGATTATTTAATTCTAATTTTGAAAAGAATTCAAAATCGGTTACCGTCTTAGTCAATTCGTCGTCTGATTCTGGTTCGACCTCGGGTTCAGACTCTGACTCGGCTGTTTGTGCTTGGACCGAAAGGGCAAGATAACTTACCTGATCTTCTTCTTCATCTGAGATCTCTTGATGAAGGTCAATCAGTTTTTCCCAGATTTCTCTAGCACATCTGAAGGATCCGACCCGCTTCAATTCTTCATTGGTTAGGCCACATTGTAGGATTGCAGTAGCCCTTGCATCTGTCTCGATCTTCCTCAGTGTTGGTTCATCCAATTTGTCCCAAGTGATCGATACTCCTTCTTCTGTGGGGAGGGAGAACCCTGTTTGAATAATCATCCATATGTCCATATGGGCCGTCAGATGGAACTCCATTTGACTTCTCCAATAATTGAAGTTCTCGCCGGAGAATAGCGGTGGATGGGCACTGTTCCACTCTTGGTTGGCCATTTAGCTTAAACTCTTGCACACAAAGAGAAAAAATAGAAGTGTACCAAGACTTGGTCTTGGATTAGTAGTGCGAGAGAAGAAAAAAATAGCCCAACAAGTATTGCACGAATTTCGAGGCAGAATAATAATGAAATAATAAAAAAAAAGTTTGAGACAAATTTTTAGGAAATGAATATTCTGATTAATTAAAAAATAGGAGTTAAAGATATTGCATAAATTGAGGTAGCACAAATTTCGAGAAAAAAAATATTAAAATAATAAAAAAAAGTTTATGTCAAATTTTTAAAAATTGATCGTTTTATCAATTCTAACTTATGGTGAAATTTAAAAATTCAAAATTGAAAAAGGCGAAAAAAAATCGAGTGATGTTGATTAACTAGAAAGAAAAGAAATAAGATTAAAAATTTTGTAAATCCGAAAAACTTTCAAACTGGTGGTTGCACCAAGTTTGAACTACCCCGCTCTGATACCACTTGTTGGATCGAGAAAACCGATAGAGGGGGGGTGAATATCGAAAATCGTTTTTCGGAAACACTTAGAGCAAGTACGCAGCGGAAATTGATTAAAAACACAATCACACAGAGACACGGTCGATTTTAATTGGTTCGGAGCCTGGGTCGACTCCTACTCCAAGGCCCACGGTCGTTGACCGTTTACTTTGAGCAATTCTATATGAGGCGCAAATAGTTTACAAAAGATTATTACAGAATTCAGTATAGTAAACTTAAATAGCTCTTTTACCGACGTCCGAGGTAGATCGACTTTTTCGGAGCAGCAGGACGTCGTCGGCTCGAGTTGGAAGGATTCCGGGGTGAAGCGCGAGAGCAGAAGAGCGTAGAAGCGTTGATTGGAAGTTGTTATGAAGCTTGGGGTCGAGGGCCCTTTATATAGGGACTGGGGGCGCCCGGGACGTCGGGGGTGCCCCCCCCCCCACGTGGCAGTTGATCCGCACAATGCTCGGTCAACATCTGATCTCTTTACCTTCGAGATCAGGTTTGACCGGGGCGCCCGGAGCGCTCGGGGCGCCCGCATTGACCGGGTCAAAACTCCATCTTCTTGGCTTCGCGAGGGTGTGCTTCGGTAGCTGGCACTGGGGGCGCCCGGGAGCAGCGGGGGCACCCGGGAGCACGGGGGCGCCCGCAGGTTGTACTGTCGAAGCGTGCTTCTTGTTTGTGTGTTTTGTGTTCACCTTGGGGGCACCCGGGACACTCCGGGTGCCCTGGTCAGCTGTTGCCTCACTCCTTTGAGGTCTCTGAGCTGCAGACACTCGTTCCTTCGGTCCTGCATCCAGGGTTAGTCCAAAACACAATAAAACATTAAGTGGTTAGTTTATACAGCCTTAGCTGTCTTGGTTCTGACTTTGGGTCTCCAAAATGGAGCCCTAGGTCGAACCGACGCCTACTGTTCCCTCGACGGGGAACGCGTCCTCACCTACTCCTCTCGGGAGAATTTACCTGATGCCAACCGTTCCTCTGGTTGGACTTTTGCCTGACGGTCCATTGCCAGGTCTTGGATACGGAGCTGTCCTTCGCCCGGTGCCTAGCATTCCTTCGCTAGGGCTTTGTATCCTGGCATTCCTTCGCCAGGTGCCTAGCAGTCCTTCGCTAGGGCTTTGTTTCCTGGCAGCCCTTCGCCAGGTGCCTTGCAGCCCTTCGCTAGGACTTTGTTTCCTGGCAGCCCTTCGCCAGGTGCCTAGCAGCCCTTCGCTAGGACTTTTCCTGCACACTTGAGTAACATCGTTAGATCACAAATGGTACTTAACTTTGAATCCTTTGCCAATATCAAAACAAGGTTCGATATGGTGCTTCCTGCACCAACACCTAAATCCTCCATTTTTCGAATTGTGTAGGTTATGATTGAGGGGGAGCATCTATCAACTTGGTTCGTTGATAGTGGGTGCTCCAAACACATGACCGGGGATAGATCATTGTTTACCACACTTCAAAAGAAAAGTAGAGGTAATGTTTCATTTGGTAACAATGGTAGTCTTAAGGTCATAGGAATAGGAGACATTCAAATATCCGAATGTCTTAGAATCTCAAATGTCCTTCTAGTCAAGGGGATGACATTTAATCTCCTAAGTGTCAGTCAATTGTGTAACACGGGTTACACAATTGATTTTCAACCAAGTCAATGTCTAGTTAGACAACATGACACCTTGGACACGGTACTAGTAGGAACAAGAGTAGATAATATTTATCAAGTTTCGTTTAAAAGTGCTACTAATGCTTTTGCTAAGTGTCTCATGTCAAAAGAAGAAGAGTCCACCCTTTGGCACCGGAGGCTAGCACATGTTAACATGAAGAACATCCGGAAGTTGGCCAACAAGGGATTAGTTCGTGGCTTACCAAGCATCAAGTATGAAAAAGAAAAGATTTGTGATGCATGTCAAATGGGTAAGCAAACAAAATCTGCACATAAATGTAAAAGTGCTGTAAGTACATCTACCGCGTTAGATTTACTTCATATGGATCTATTTGATTGTAGCACTATCATATCATTGAATGGAAGTAGATATTGTTTTGTTATCATTGATGACTTTACTAGATATACATGGACTTATTTTCTAAAATATAAGGACCAAACCTTAGATGTTTTCATTTCTTTTTGTAGAAGAGTTGAAAATAAAAAATCATCAACAATTAAGACAATAAGAAGTGATCATGGAGGTGAATTTCAAAATCAACAATTCTTAGAATTTTGTCAAGATAGAGGGTATAGACATGAGTTCTCTACTCCTAGAACACCACAACAAAATGGTGTTGTAGAGAGGAAGAACCGTGTTTTACAAGAGGCTGCACGAAGCATGCTTAATGAGTACTCACTACCGAGTTACTTATGGGCCGAAGCTGTAAGTACAGCTTGCTATGTGCAAAACCGAGTCCTCATCCATAGGTTCTTAGGAAAGACTCCCCGTGAACTTTGGTTTGGAAAACCACCTACGGTTAAACACCTTAGGGTGTTTGGTTGTAAGGTGTTCATCCTAAACACCAAGGATCACCTTGGGAAGTTCACGGCAAAGGCTGATCAAGGGATACTAGTCGGGTACTCCCTTGTTAGCAAAGCCTATCGAGTCTACAACAAGAAATCTAGATTGGTTGAAGAGTCTTCTGATGTGGTTTTGAAGAAATTCCAAAAGCAAATGACCAATCAGAAAATGTAGATGAAGTCCAATTCGAACTTAGGAGACTAAGTTTGAATGAAAGTCCAAATATTGTTGATGGTGATGAATCCGATGACGGTGAGCCTAGACAACCCATTGATCAGAAGGATCCTGAGGTTGAGTTTGTGTCTAGTGAAACCAGTCAAGAAGCACCACCAACACCTAGGCAAACTAGATTAGCCTCTAGTCATCCCCAAGATCAAATTGTTGGAGACATCCATAATGGGGTAAGAACTAGATCATTCTTTAGGAATGAGGCTAATGAAGTTGCCTTAATTTTCAAAATTGAACCTAGAAAAATTGATGAAGCATTAAATGATCCCTATTGGATCATTGCAATGCAAGACGAACTAGGTCAATTCGAAAGAAGTCAAGTTTGGGACTTAGTCCCTAGACCTAAGAAGACTACCATCATTGGAACCAAATGGGTCTTCAAAAATAAGTTGAACCATAAGGGAGAAATCATTAGAAATAAGGCACGCTTAGTAGCCAAGGGCTACAGTCAAGTTGAAGGCCTTGATTATGATGAGACCTATGCTCCCGTGGCACGATTAGAGTCCATCCGATTGATGCTAGCATTTGCAGCACATCGAGGTTTCAAATTATATCAAATGGATGTTAAATCAGCCTTTCTAAATGGTTTAATTAGAGAAGAGGTCTATGTTGAACAACCTCCGGGGTTTGAGAGTACCGAATTTCCAAACCACGTATTTAAGCTCAAAAAGGCACTTTATGGCCTTAAACAAGCACCTCGAGCTTGGTACGAGCGGTTGTCAACATTTTTAATTGAGAAAGGATTTGTAAGAGGCCAAATAGACCCTACACTATTTCTACGAAGAGATGATGACAATATATTTGTAGGCCTAGTTTATGTCGATGACATAATCTGTGGCTCAAACAACAAGGGCTATTTAAATGAGTTCATTGGACACATGGAAAGTGAATTTGAGATGAGTCTAGTGGGAGAGTTGACTTTCTTCCTTGGACTTGAAATCAAACAAACCCGAGATGGGATCCATGTGCACCAATCGAAGTATACTCAAGAAATGCTCCGTAAATTTAATATGAGTGATTCGAAAGAGGTAACCACTCCCATGGCTACAAACACAAGACTAGATAATGATGAGAGTGGTAAACCCGTTGATTTGACTCAATATCGGAGCATGATAGGTAGTTTGTTATACCTCACAGCTAGTCGACCTGATATTCTTTTCGCTGTGGATATGTGCGCTAGGTATCAAGTTTGTGCCAAGGAATCTCATTTAATTGCTGTTAAGAGAATTTTGAGATATCTTAAAGGCACAATTGGAGTCGGTCTTTGGTACCCCTGTACCGAATCATTTGATTTAATTGGCTATACCGATTCTGACTACGTTGGATGTAAGTTGGATCGGAAAAGCACAAGTGGGGGTTGCCAATTTCTAGGATCATCTCTAGTTAGTTGGTCAAGTCAGAAGCAACATTGCGTTGCTCTCTCCACGACCGAGGCAGAGTATATCGCCATGGGAGAGAGCGTATCACAATTGTTGTGGAAGATACATACTCTAGAGGACTATGGATTGAGTTACAAGAGTGTGTAAGTGTTGTGTGATAACATCAGCACAATTAACCTAACCAAGAATCCAGTCCATCATTCTAGGACCAAACATATTGAAGTGCGTCACCACTTCATTAGGGATCATGTTGCTAGGGGAGATATTGTACTCTCACATGTAGAGTCCAAGTCAAACCTCGCTGACATTTTCACTAAACCACTCCCCGAAAATGAGTTTAGCTTCTTAAGAAGGGAGTTAGGAATGTGTCGCGCTTCATAGTTTTCAAAATGCTTTCAAAACCCTTCATGATGAGTTCTAATTGTTGGGATACAATTGGGTAACTTTGGGGACATCTCACACAAACTATAAGGATTACCAAAACGTTTTTGTTTGCTAGAAATGGGGTGAGATGTTAGGATCAACTCAATTTTTCAAAATGTCAATGTATCCCTTGAGAAATTAAGTTGACGAGATAAAAATCACCTCGGTGACCAAGTATGGGAAAAACCAATGCATAACACATGTGTATTTGGCTCCATGATCATACTTGGACATTCCAATCAAGGAAACTTGATTGGAAATTTAAATTTGGCACAATCTTGGTTAAAAATTGATTGGATGATTGTTGATTGAGTTTGACTCCACTTGGGTGGAGCAAAGTGATTGTTGAACCTATAAGGACCTTTGATCCTTGTTCAGGGATCAATTTTAGTCAAGGGATCACTTCCAATATCGATATTTTTCATCATATCTCTTCAGAAATCGTGTAAAAGTCTGCAACTGAAAGTTTCAAATCGTATCAGGGAGTATCAGGAACCCTGATCGGTCACTGGACCGATCAGGCGTACAGCTGAACGGTCCCCGGACCGATCTGGCTCCTTCCGGTAGTGATCGGTCCACAGACCGATCAGAGGAGGCACAGAGACTTCGCGCAAACATTGACCAAACCCACTGTGTTGGCCTGGATCGGTCGCCAGACCGATCTGGCACTCCGTGGTGATCGGTTCACAGACCGATCAGAAGGACCACAGTAAGCCTCCCAAGCCTACTTATCGTTTCCTGATCGATCAGCCGATCGATCAGGAGCCTGTCTGATCGGTCACCCGACCGATCAGGACCAGGCCAGTCCGATCAGGCTGAAGCCTGATCGGTCTGAGCGCTTCCAGATCGAACGGTGATCCGTTCAATCGCATTAAATTGCGGTTGGTGGACCGATCCACCAATCGATTTAATCACGATCTCTCTTCACTTTCCAAGCCCTAGCCGATCAAAACCTCTCAGCGCCGAAACCCTTTTTCCTCCTTCCTTGCGCGTGCGATCCTTCCTCACTCGCTGTACGTGAGTTCCTCCTGCGCTCTCCTTTGTGAGTGTGTTTTCCTCTTTCTGCGCAAGAGTTCTTCCTCTTGCTGTTGGTGTCGACAACTGCTAGCTGCAAGCTTCCCTGTGTTGCGATCCTCTCGTGCGTAAAGTTCAGAAAGAGTTCTCCTCTCAACCAAGTCAACATGGCACCAAAGTAAGCTTTGTGGTTGATTTTTCATTCCGTGCTTATCGTTCTAACGGCTAACCATGTTTTGGTGTTTTACTGTCTTGTGCCGTGACCCTATGCTCTTGCCGTGACCTTGCCATAATTTTTCACTCCACTGATTAAATCTTATCATCTGCAATCTATATTATGATTTGTTTCTTCCCTTGATCAAATCTTGCTCCTCTGTTTAAATCTAATCACTTTGATCCATGTCTTATCTTATGTTCCTTTGATTATTTTTTCGTGATCAAATCTTGGGTTTTTTATTAACCCTATGTTCATATGATCAAATTGACCTTGTCCAATTGATTTAAACTGTGTGCATGATCAATTCTTAAATTCTAACCTTTAGTAGATCATCTAAGGGAAAGGAACCGGTAGAGGGCAGCTCGAAGGGCAAAGCCCCTTCTTCATCCGCACCCTCCCGAAGGCCTCAGCCTTCTTCTAGCTCTCACTTTCCCAATGCCGCCTGTGAACATGCTTTTCAATCCCGCACCTTCAAGTTACTTCCCTGCCGATCAATTGACGTTCCATTTCTAACCGAGCACTGCCCCTCTATCATGGAGATAGTCACCTTTTACAACCTGGGCTTCCTTCTTTCCTTAGAACGGACCATTAATTATGACCTTGTTTCTGAGTTCTACAACAATCTTCAACAAGGGCCTCAAGGGGGCTTCGAATTCACCACTCGCGTAGCAAAGAGAAATCTTGATTTCTCTTATGAGATTCTAGCAGAGTATCTGGGCGATCGACGATCGCCCAACCTATATTCGTTATATCCCGAGCTCCCTGACCCTCTATTGGCCCCGTTTGCGGATGTTACTCCTAATGGCATCTATCAGCATTTCTTTGGTCATCCCCGCCCAGCCGGACTTGATGAGCTGGGTCCTGATTTCCCGACTTTTGCAGCCCTACGACTTGCTCCTGTCGATTACATCCTTTTCAAGATCATCACAAACTGTATCCTACCGATCACTTCAAAGCCCTTAGCCGAGATCCGACCGTATCATTGCTTGATGCTCTATGGCATGCACCGCCAGATGGACTTTGACATCATGGAGAGCATTTTTCAGTCTATCTTATCTTATAGAGAGCCAAGCCGCCGCACAGTCTATATGCCTTTTGGTCATGTCATCATCGACTGGCTTATGTCAGTGGGTGTTGATGTCACCAAGGGCAGGATAGTGCCTATGGTGAGACAAGATTGCAGGCTTGGTCGGCGGGCATTTGCCAAGTCCGGCATTATCATACGGGATCATGATGGGGTTTTGGTTTGGAAAGACACGCCCTTGGTGATCTACCAGGGGGAAGTCCACATTTTCAGGCACCAGCCGATGCTGCTGCATATCAGGGGGCTCCTGCTGCTGTTGCTGCTGCTGATTACTACGATGAGCCCGAGCCAGATCTGTGCTGGCAGATTTCAGAGCTAGATTGGACCATCCAGCAGGATCTCCATTTGCGAGAGATCTATCGTGAGGAGGTTCGCTCGGAGATCCGATCTTTCGACCGCAGACTGACGGCAGTGGAGTCCGATGTCTCTGGGGTTCGCACGCTGCAGCAGACCTGGTACGATGAGTGGCGCCGGCATACATTTCCTGGGGATGTGCCTTCCGGTAGTGCTGCACCTGGATCCTTTGCTGCTGATGATGACACGCTAGACGATCCGATGTAGGCTGACCCCCCCCCCCCCCCCCCCCCCGCCCGCTGATGACTGATATACTCTGTGTCTGCTTGACATTTGATTTTTTACTTACTTGGATTGTCTGACTTTCGGGCTGTATGCCTTGTGATTTGACTTTTATGGCCGTGTGCCACACTTGCTTTGACTTCGATGCATTGGTATGCATCTGTTTAGCTATTTGGTTTTGATGCACTTGACTATGACTAGATTTTGCTAAATGATGCATCTGATATTTTTCATGTAATTCATACTTGGCTTACCATGTTTAGATTATTGACATACATGTGTGTGTTCACATGATTACTATCTGCGTGTATGCCTTATTATGCATGCTTATGATTTTGCTTATGATGTCATGCCCATATGATACATATGCTTGTTTAGCCATGCCTTATCTTTGTCATATGTATTCATATGTTTATCAAAATAATTCATTCATATCTTTGTTGTTTTGGGATACCCCTAGGGTTGAGGGGGAGTATGTGTAAACTTAACAGCCCCTCTAGGCCCTTTTCGGTGTTCGACAAAGGGGGAGAGTGTGGTTGGTTAAGTTTAGGATGATTATATTGTAGGGGGAGGATCTTGATTCCCCTATGATTCTGAAAGTTGAGAAATTGATTGAGAATCCCTAAACTTAAAATCGGATTGTCAAACAACAAAAAGGGGGAGATTGT
The DNA here is from genome assembly GCA_024364735.1 of Boesenbergia rotunda. Lineage (NCBI taxonomy): Eukaryota > Viridiplantae > Streptophyta > Magnoliopsida > Zingiberales > Zingiberaceae > Boesenbergia > Boesenbergia rotunda. The sequence goes on along the minus strand of JAGFNQ010004728.1, from coordinate 30,348 downwards.
TGATGCAGTCTGACCCTGATTGTTGTTTTGGTGTTGACATCGATTTTAGTTTAGGTTGATGACTATGATTATGGTTAAGTCCTGATCGGGGATTAGGCATGTTATGGAAAATCCTAGCTTGGAGGGCTAGGTGTTGGAAAATCCTAACCTGGAGGGTTAGGTGTGAAAAATCCTAGCTTGGAGGGCTAGGTGTTGAAAAGTCCTAATTCGGAAGGGTTGGGTGAAAAGTCCTAGCTTGGAGGGCTAGATGAAAAGTCCTAACTTGGAGGGTTAGGTGAAAAGTCCCAACTTGGAGGGTTAGGTGAAAAATCCTGGCTTGGAGAGTCAGGTCCTAGCTTGGAGGGCTAGGTGTGGAAAAGTCCTAACTCGAAAGGTTGGGTGAAAAGTCCTAGCTTGGAGGGCTAGGTAAAAAGTCCTAACTTGGAGGGTTAGGTGAAAAGTCTCAACTGGAGGGTTAGGTGAAAAATCCTGGCTTGGAGGGTCAGGTCCTTGCTTGGAGGGCTAGGTTGGATGAAACCCTAGCTTGGAGGGCTAGGTTGGAACCCCTGGATCGGTCTGGTGACCGATCAGGGAGTTGGCACGGTGCTCCTTCGTGGATCGGTCTGGTGACCGATCCAGCGATGACTGATCGGTCTGGTGACCGATCAGGGAGTATGCGTTTCACCCACTGCTTGGCTCCTGATCGGTCTGGTGACCGATCAGGGAGTACACAGTGAGGTTGAGTTCCCCTGCTGATCTGCTCCTGATCGGTCTGGTGACCGATCTGGATCACTGTGCAGATCGTTCTGGAGAACGATCAAGCGTCGCGAGTTCCTCACTATGATTGATCAGGACGGAGCCTGATCGGCCTGGTCATGACCTGATCGGTCGAGTGACCGATCAGGAGGCTCCCTGATCGGTCCGGTGACCGTTCAGGAGGGTTGGACTGCGAAGCTCAGAAATCGCCCGGCAAAGGGGTGGATCGGTCGGGTGATCGATCCACGACCTGGGATCGGTCCAGGAGAGTCCCAAAGAAATCGCGATTTCTGATTAAGCATTGGGGACCGATCAGGACGGAGCCTGATCGGTCTGAACCCAGCTTGATCGTTCTGGTGACCGATCAGGAGGCCCTCTGATCGGTCCGGTAACCGATCACTTTAATTCAAATTGCACTGTCAGACGCTCTGATCGCGTCTGACCGTATCCGATTCTTTGCATTTGATCCCTGATACTTGATTTACTGAGTGATATGCTGTGCTAATGCTCTGATTAAGCTGCAGGTGACAGGGAAGGATTCAAACACTCAAGGAGAGTCAATGGAGGCCTTTCCTGTTGGTGCAGAATGCACCCAAGTCAAACCTGTGTTTTGATAATGGCAACATAGGTCAAAAGTTAAGTCCTTCTTGTTTCCTAACAAGTTAATCTAGTGTGCAGTGAAAGCCCTAGCGAAGGACTGCTAGGCACTGGCGAAGGAATGCCAGGGCAAAAAGCCCTAGCAAAGGACTGCTAGGCACTGGCGAAGGAATGCCAGAGTCAAAAGACCTAGCGAAGGACTGCTAGGCACCGGGTGAAGGACAGCTCGGCATCCAAGCCCTGACAAAGGACCGTCAGGCAAAAGTCCAACCAAGGGAGCGGTTGGCATCAGGTAAATTCTCCCGAGAGGAGTAGGTGAGGACGCGTTCCCCGTCGAGGGAACAGTAGGCGTCGGTTCGACTTAGGACTCCATTTTGGAGACCAAAGTCAGAACCAAGACAGCTAAGGCTGTATAAAATAAATAATTAATTGTGTTATTGTGTTTTGGACTAACCCTGAATGCAGGACCGAAGGAACGTGTGTCTGCAACTCAGAGAGCCTCAAAGGAGTGAGGCAGCAGCTGAGTAAGGCGCCCTGAGTATCCAGGGCGCCCTCAAGGTGAACCAAAACCAAGCGAAGCAAAAAGGGCTTCAGCTGCTTACAGAGCAAGGTGCCCTCAGCAGCGAAGGCGCCCTCGTCAGCGAAGGCGCCCTCAGCAGCCAAGGCGCCTCCAAGCCCAAGTCTGCAAAGCTGCAATTTTATCCACAGTCGAGATCTCTGCGCAGAAAAAGTCAGCCAAAGGCGCCCTCTACGACCAAGGCGCCCTCATGGTCAAACTTCATCCCTGTTCGAGCGGGATAGAAGTTGACCGAGCGATCTGCGGATCGCTTGACAGGTGGCAGGGCGCCCCCGACGTCCAGGGCGCCCCTGGGTGCTATAAATAGCACCCAACGCCCAAGCCTTCAAACACAACTTCGCTCCAAAGCTTCCACGCTCTTCTACACTCGTGCCTTGCTCCAGAAATGCCTCACCTCGAGCCGACGACGTCCCGCTGCCCCGAAAAGAGTCGATACACTCCGGACGTCGGTAACGAAGAGCTTAATATTATATTATTATTTCATTGCACTCTCTTTGTAATTGAAATTATTGTAACCTATTTGCGCGAATATAGAATTGCCCAAAGTAAACGGTCAACGACCGTGGGCCTTGGAGTAGGAGTCGACACAGGCTCCGAACCAAGTAAAAACCACGGTGTCTTTGTGCTGTATCTCGTATTTTTATTTCCGCTGTGCACTTACTCTTAGCTTTCCGAAAAAGAACGATTACCGATATTCACCCCCCCCTCTATCGGTTTTTCACGATCCAACAAGTGGTATCAGAGCGGGGTTATTCAAACTTGGTGCAACCACCAGTTTGAAAATTTCTTTTCGGATTTTCGAATTTTTTTTTAATATTTTTTTTCTCGTTCAATTTTTTTGTTAATCGAGGTTGGTGCAACACCCCTCGATATTTTATTTCCTAATCCAGCACTACTAATCCAAGACCTAGTCTTGGAAAATTTGTTCTTTTGTTAGTTTTTTTGTTATAGATCCAATGGCCATGCAAGAGGGATTCAGCACCGCCAGACCTCCACTTTTCAGTGGAGAAGACTTTTCTTACTGGAAAAGTCGTATGGAGGTCCACCTGAGAACTCAGGTGGATATGTGGATCATCATCCAGTCCGGTCTGGAGATCCCCCGAAACGCTGAAGGACAACCACAAAGCTACTCCGAATGGGACAACTCCCTTAAACGCAAGATAGAAGCCGACGCAAAAGCGACACAAACCCTACAATGCGGGCTGACAAAGGAAGAGCTGAACCGCGTGGGCCCCTTCAATAGTGCAAAGGAGCTATGGACAAAACTGATCGAGCTGCACGAAGGGACTTCAGACACTCGGATCAGTAAGCGGGATCTGCTACTAAACAAACTCTATACTATCAAGATGGCCGACAACGAAACAGCAGCCCAGCTCCACGCTCGAATCCAAGAGGTAATGAACGGTCTTCACACAATAGGTCACAAGGTTGAAAATCGTGACCTAATAAGGTATGCTCTAAACGCCTTTCCTAGAAACACCTTGTGGGCATCTATGGTAGATGCATACAAGGTCTCTAGGGATCTTTCTAAAATAAAATTAGACGAATTATTCTCTGAACTAGAACTGCACGAACAAACTAACACCAATATGGTTGAGAAAGGTATTGCTTTTGTTGCAGGCAAGACTGGAAGAACAACGAAGAAGAAGCCTGAACCTGAAACCGAATCTAACTCAGACTCAGATTCAGAAGAAGAAGATAGAGATCAAACTAAGCTGGTCCGGCTCGCTCGAAGCTACTACAAGGAGCTGAAGAACCGAACCAACAAACGAAAAACCGGCCGAAGAAAGGACGAACCAACTGAACTAGCAAACAAGCCCAATGTGACCTGCTACGAGTGCAAGAAAAAGGGCCACTACAAGTCAGAATGCCCTAACCTAAAGGAGACTAAAAAGCCGAGAAGAAAGAAGGCACTGCAAGCAACCTGGGACGAGTCTTCCTCAGAAGAAGAAGAAGAGGCACCCCAGTCCAACCTCCTAGCTCTGACCGCCTCGGATAAAGTCGAGACAGAATCAGAATCAGAACAAGAGGACGGCGAGCTGACCTTCACAGAAGACGGAGAAATTAAGGTAACTGGTTTTAATAGATTACAGTTAACTGAATTGATTTCTTTTCTTTCTCGAGATTTGGCAAAAGCCAAACTCGGGGTCGAAACCCTCCGACAGGAAGTAAAACTCCTGAAAGAGGGAGCTGACTCTAAACCCTTAACCGAGAAGGTTCAGGAAGGAACTCCTACTCAAGTTGAAAAACTTGAAAAGGAGAACTCCTCCCTGAAAACTCAGGTTAAGGATTTTAGAACAGCTTTAGAACGATTTACATCTGGTTCCAAGGGTCTTGACATGATCCTTGGAAAACAAAAATCAGTTCTAAATCGATCCGGACTTGGCTACCGAACCAAATCCCGACAAAGATCATATTTGTCTGTACTGAATCAGTCCAGAAGAAAAATTCAGGCATGGGTACCTAAACTGTGCCTGAACCAACCTACTGGATCAAATCAGTATTGGATCCCCAAGGACAAGATTCACATCTTGCCTAACCATCACCGTGGCTTTAGTCCAGGGGGAGCCAAACTGAAAACTATATTTATTATTAGATAAACTTGTCATTCTTGATTTAAATTGCTTGATTGATTGGTTATTTATTTTTTTGCAATATACCATGCTTAGACTTAGGCTAAATTAAGGACTAAACAAACTTAGCTGAAACTTGAAAACATAGTATTGGGTAGAGGTGAGATGATAGTACGTTAGGGAAACCAATTCTAATAAGATCAAGTTCACTTGGTCTCTTTAGACTGGCGGAACTAGCCGAAGCTACCGATCCAAAACCCAAACTAGTTAGACCAGAAATTTTTCAGAAATTGATTTTGAAAATGAAACTTCATTAAAAGGCTTTGTCAAGGAAAGGGTGGATGATCCCATAAGGCTTCGGCCAAAGAAGGCCTAGTGCCTCGCCAAGACCTGGAAGCCAATTTTTGAAATTCAAATTCAAATTAATTTTTGTCAAATTCGAATCTAACACAAAATTTCAGCTAAGTATAGATTTAAACATCTTTTCAAAAATTTCAAAATTAATTAATTAAGTTTTCAAAATTTAATTATCCTTCAAAATTAATCAAAATTTTCAAAACTATCAAAACCTGTCTCACGAAAACCTATAAGGTTAACGTGATTGAAAACCCTAGATTCGGGTGAGACAGTAAAATTAAGACTAAATTATAACTCCTTTAAATACCTGTGTTGCAGTAAAATTCTGTATTTCAAACCATGGTCAAACCACGGTCAATATAGTCAAACCACGGTCAACATAAGTCAAACCACGGTCAAATCAGGTCAAGTCTGGTCAAATGCACTCCCTTAGAGTTCAAAGCTAGTCCTTAGGGCGCCCAAATCGGTGTGGGCGCCCCAAGGCTGGTCAAAAAGTCCCTCTGCCACTGCACGCTGACCAGGGCGCCCTGGAGCGTCAGGGCGCCTTGGGATACCCCTTTGTTGGTCAAAAGCTGCCAAAAGGCAGCTACAGCTCTGGGTGGAGGCGCCCTCTCCAGTCAAGGAGCCCTCCCACAGTCCTTTCACGGCAGAAAGCTGCCGAAAGGTAACTGCAGGCCTGGTGAAGGCGCCCTCACTGGTAAGGGCGCCCTCACCAGTCGAGGCGCCCTCCCGGGGAAGGGCGCCCATACTGCCTATAAAAAGGGGCTCCCTTCCCTTTCTTCTCTTCACACTCAAAACACTTCTTCTCCTCAACTATCTATCTTGCAACCCTCTCAAGCTCTCAAGCCCTCATCTTCAACAATGCCTCCCCGAGCAAACCGGTATAATTTATTGTTTTTGTTAATTTCTTTTCAATTGTTCATTAAATGCACACTCTCTTTAAGTATACATTCCTTCTCGTAGAAGACGTCGACCTAATCAGGCAGAACCCGGTACTCAACCTAGTCCTGATCCTAGGTTTCCCAATTTAGAATTGTGTAACAAGTTCGCTCGTACCACCTATAAACCTATCAAAACGAGCTACTTGAATAGGCTATTCTTCACCCAATCCTGTCCTCTTGCTATGAACGTTAGAAACCACTACCAACTAGACAATCTCGTATTCTGCACTCACCCAATCAATACTTCCTTATGTGCAGAATTTTACAATAATATCATTAGACAGGATAATCTTATGTTCTCCACCATGGTTCAAGGTATTCCCTTAACCATCACACCAACATTACTGAATCGATTTCTAGGACTACGACCCTCGCAGTCCATCTTCTGTTGTTATCCTCCTAGGGAGCCTCCCTTTGATGCTCCCTATTCTCACATCACCTTAGATACATTACACTCGTACTTCTTTAGGCAACCAGTGGCCAGACGATTCCAGTCAGTCGACTTAGAGGTTCAGGACTACGCCCTATACAGGGTCCTAGTCCGATGTATTCTGCCATTATCCACCAGGGACGTCACCACTATGCGACCATTCCATACCTTTCTCCTGTACGCCCTGATTCACCAGCTAGATATTGATATAGGGCTTCATATGTTTCACACTATCCTACACGCATCCAGTGTGACCACGCAAGGGCGGGTACGCACACCCTACTGCCACATTGTCACTTCCCTATTACATTACCATGGTAGGAACATTACCGAGGGAGAAATGGCCAATCTGACCGACTACGATGAAATAGGCTATAGAAACTTCGCCCTAGCAGGTATAGAGGTGTCTGGTACCGGGGTCCTGTCCTGGAGACGTCGGAGAGCAGCTCCCCAGATCGATTCGGACGAGGAAGTCGAGTACGACGTCGAAGATGTAGCAGCAGAAGCCCGAGCCCATATAGACGAGCCCCCTCCACCAACACTCTACGAGAGAGTGACCCGTATGGAGACACAGATATAGAGTCTCAGAGAGGAGGTCGAGGCCTCTCACATAGAGCAGATGGACGCTCGCCGAGCTGATAGAGAAGTAGCTGATGCACGATTCTTACAGATGATGGCACGATTCGATGCGTGGCAGCCGGGTCCATCTGATCACCCCGGTCCTTCATCTTAGATTCACTTAGCATTGTACCTATTTGACTACCCCTACTCAGTAGGGTTGACTTGTGCTTGACTATGTTAAAACTAGAGTACCTGCTTTCATCTTATGATGACTAATTTATGATTATTGGTTTCTTGTCAATTAGTTAGGATTGTGCTCTGTAGAATAGAGAAACTCAATTTTTTTTTGCTCTATTTTTTAAAAAAATTGTTTCTAAAAATAGAATTTGAAAAATTGCTTTACTTAATTTTAAAATCAGTTTTTTCACTTTCGACTTAGTTTTATTTAAAAACTACCCCCTTTCAAAACTAAGGATTTTTCGAAAATGGACTTAGGCTAGGCCCTAACCCTAGAACTGCATGCACCTATAGACATAGAAGCCAGCATCTCACAAGCACCTTAGGGTACTTATGATTGATAACCTAGAAAGGGTTGAGATGCTTAGGTCTTTGCCTTAATTCAAGATGCTTTAAGTCAGTGCATCTGCAGTAATTGGGGCACTAAATACAACTTATACAGCAATCAAGTTAAGTGTCAAGCTTAGAAAATCTAACTTGAACAGAAACACTTAACTTGACTAACCCTAGCAAAAACTACTGTATATAACAGTTAGTAAGTAGCTAATTGGATTAGACAGGTCCCTACAGACAAAAATTGGTTGATTTAGTGTAAATTAAACTGGTTCAGTACAGCAAATTATTATTTATTTTAATTCATGCTATATTTATCTATTTTGATATATGGCAAAGGGGGAGATAGAGATAGGAAAGAGAAAATTTATTTTTTTAAATTTTTCCTTTATTCAAAAAGCTTCAAAATTCTTCACTTAAAGCCTTCAAAATTTTGCTAAGTACTCTAGCTTCAAAAGTTTTGTTTCAAACTTTCAAATTTTGCTAAGTACTCTAGCTTCAAAATTCTTTACTTAAAGCTTTCAAAATTTTGCTAAGTACTCAAGCTTCAAAATTTTTGTGTCAAGCTTTCAAATTTTGCAAAGTACTCTAGCCTTTCAAAAGGTTTCTACTTAAGCTTGTCAAAATTATTTTTACTCTAAAAGCTAAAGTTCTTCAAAATTGTTAAGTACTAAAGTGTTTCAAAAACCTACTAAGTACTTAAGCTTGGTATATCCTACCGAGTATTTAAGCTAACATTTTGAGTACTTTAAAACTTAAGACTTTAAACTCAAATTATGCTTTAAAAACTCTACTATGTATTTTTAAGTTACTTCTAAGTACCTAAAACTTAAGCACAAGTAAAGTTTTTAAAACCCCACGAATTTTTTGAAAAACATAGCAGGAGATTCCTTCCAGGGGGAGGGAACAAAAGTTAAAACTTTTTTATGTCTTGCTTAAACTTAACTTTTTGAACTGGGGTTGCCATAAATCAAAAAGGGGGAGATTGTTGATGCAGAATGCACCCAAGTCAAACCTGTGTTTTGATAATGGCAACATAGGTCAAAAGTTAAGTCCTTCTTGTTTTCTAACAAGTTAATCTAGTGTGCAGTGAAAGCCCTAGCGAAGGACTGCTAGGCACTGGCGAAGGAATGCCAGGGCAAAAAGCCCTAGCAAAGGACTGCTAGGCACTGGCGAAGGAATGCCAGAGTCAAAAGACCTAGCGAAGGACTGCTAGGCACCGGGCGAAGGACAGCTCGGCATCCAAGCCCTGACAAAGGACCGTCAGGCAAAAGTCCAACCAAGGGAGCGGTTGGCATCAGGTAAATTCTCCCGAGAGGAGTAGGTGAGGACGCGTTCCCCGTCGAGGGAACAGTAGGCGTCGGTTCGACTTAGGACTCCATTTTGGAGACCAAAGTCAGAACCAAGACAGCTAAGGCTGTATAAAATAAATAATTAATTGTGTTATTGTGTTTTGGACTAACCCTGAATGCAGGACCGAAGGAACGTGTGTCTGCAACTCAGAGAGCCTCAAAGGAGTGAGGCAGCAGCTGAGTAAGGTGCCCTGAGTGTCCAGGGCGCCCTCAAGGTGAACCAAAACCAAGCGAAGCAAAAAGGGCTTCAGCTGCTTACAGAGCAAGGCACCCTCAGCAGCGAAGGCGCCCTCGTCAGCGAAGGCGCCCTCAGCAGCCAAGGCGCCTCCAAGCCCAAGTCTGCGAAGCTGCAGTTTTATCCACAGCCGAGATCTCTGCGCAGAAAAAGTCAGCCAAAGGCGCCCTCTACGACCAAGGCGCCCTCATGGTCAAACTTCATCCCTGTTCGAGCGGGATAGAAGTTGACTGAGCGATCTGCGGATCGCTTGACAGGTGGCAGGGCGCCCCCGACGTCCAGGGCGCCCCTGGGTGCTATAAATAGCACCCAACGCCCAAGCCTTCAAACACAACTTCGCTCCAAAGCTTCCACGCTCTTCTACGCTCGTGCCTTGCTCCAGAAACGCCTCACCTCGAGCCGACGACGTCCCGCTGCCCCGAAAAGAGTCGATACACTCCGGACGTCGGTAACGAAGAGCTTAATATTTTATTATTATTTCATTGCACTCTCTTTGTAATTGAAATTATTGTAACCTATTTGCGCGAATATAGAATTGCCCAAAGTAAACGGTCAACGACCGTGGGCCTTGGAGTAGGAGTCGACACAGGCTCCGAACCAAGTAAAAACCACTGTGTCTTTGTGTTGTATCTCGTATTTTTATTTCCGCTGTGCACTTACTCTTAGCTTTCTGAAAAAGAACGATTACCGATATTCACCCCCCCTCTATCGGTTTTTCATGATCCAACATTTCCTTGGAGCAGGTTTGTCCGTTTTCCATCTCAGGTTGCAACGGCTGGAGCTGCAGACTGGAGCTGCTGACTGGAGCTTGGCTGAGGGAAGCTCAGGGAGTCCAGGGAGAGCTCAGTGGTAGCTGGCGTTGGCAAGTAAGCAGCTGGAGGCTGCAGTGAGATAGTGTCACCTGTGCTCAGTGGAGAAACAAAAGGGCGTAGAGGAGAAGAGCAGAGAATAGAGTTTTTGTAGAAACAACTTCTGGCTTGAGTTCTTGCTGCGCGATTGTGTTCTCCACACTTTGCTTGTACGTTCTGAAGTTCCATCATCTTGAGCAAGCAACTGCAATCTGTGAAGCAACCATTCCTTGCTTGATCACTTGGAGGAAGGAACAAGAGGCTTTGAGTCCGACAGCAAGAAGACACGAAGAAAGGGGTTCTTGCGTGAGATCGTCGCTGAGTGGAGCTCGGAAGAAGCTTGCTGTGTTCTTGTCTGTGCTAAGTGCTAAGTGCTAAGTAAGATCTTTCTTGTGTTTCATTGTGCTCAAAACTATATCTTTGATTGAAACGCTGTGGAGAGGTTACTCCACCGAGAAGGAGGTTGCTTCCTATCCGGATCTTCCGGTGCTTGATCTGCTGACAATCAAGAGATCGCCCACCTTAAGGGCACGCCAAGGAGTAGGGGCAAGTTATCCCCGAACCTTGTAAATCCTCTTGTTAGCGTTCTTGTGTTTGCTCATAGTTTAGGGTTTAGTGTTCTGCATATTCTGTTTTTACTACTTCCACTGTGCTACTAAAAGTTTGAGTGCAGAAATTTGAAAACCACAAAGTCCAAGTGTTTGGCTATATTCACCCCCCCTCTCTAGCCATCCGGGTTCCAACAATATATATATATATATATATATATATATAAAGTTTGTCTCATTCTAATATCAATCCCAAAGTTATAATATTTTGAGGTTTACTATACAGTTGTAGCAGCTACTCGATGCTAACTGCTACAACATATAATAGCTATTCAACATTGGCTATTATACGTTGTAGCGGCTACTGCACATTAGCTACTACAACATGTAGTAGCTGCTTAATAATAGCTGTTATAACTATATAATAAACTTCTGAATATCATAATTTCTTACTCAGATATCAGAATGAGGCAATTTTTTTTAAATTATAGATTTTTGAACGATCTTCGATTCAAAAAAAATCGCCTCATTCTGATATCAGAGTCAAATGTTATGATATTGTAGCAGCTACAACGTGTAGTAGCTGCTCACTAATAACTGCTACAACTGTGTAATAAATTTTCAAATACCATGACTTTTGACTCGGATATCAGAATGAGACGACCTTTTTTAAAAAAAAGTTTAGATCTCTAAACGATCTTTGATTAAAAAAATCACCTTATTGTAATATCGGAGTCAAAAGTTATGATGTTCAGAATGTTATTACATAGTTATAGCAGCTAGTATCACGTTGTAGCCTTTCGATTTCATGTTACAAATATATACAACAAAATAAAATCTATCGAACCAAAAATTCTAGAATAAAAACAATGACAACTAGAATGAAGCGTATTATACATGATTTAGGATGTTCAAGAGTTTTAAGGCAGAAGATAATCTAACAACATCTATAAACACAACAACTTGAAATAACATATCTATTCCTTATCACTAATTTATAGAGAATGATTTTGTTTATTCTTGAATCTATTACAATTCATTAACCCTAAACACTAAAATTTTTTGCTTTTGATTATTTTATCTAGGAGTTTGAACATTATACTGCACACGACCTTTCTTTTCCTCTCGATGTAAAGGAGGTATAGGTGCTAGATTTGTATCATAATATGCTTTAAAAGCTTATTTTTCTAGCTCTTTAATTTTGTAGTTATGGTGTAAAACCATAAATCCTTAAAGTTATCAACTTGTTTAGATTCTTCTTTTCAGACGTCTTAATTCTAGACCCACTAGGCTTTAAAGAAAACATATGTTTTCATCTATATTAAAAACATCATTTAGAATCACGTATAAACAATTTATTTGTGTTAGAGGGAATTACAAATTAAAATGAAATAACCTACCATCGAATGAACTATTTGTGAAGTTTTTTGTAAATTATATAACATAAAAAATTAATATTTCTGAGCACGACACTTATGATAAAAATTATTTTATAGAAAAAAACATACACTGGATATGAAGGGCTTATGATCGAGTGTGGAGGTTTGAGAGAGATAGCATCACCTTGGTTTTTGCTACCAAATTGCGAAGCTTGTATAGAAGGTACTATAAAATACCTGCTACAACGTGTAGCAGTTCAACTGGCCAATAAAGTTAGTTTGAGCTTGTAACAATTATTAACCAGTAACTACTACAACATATGTTTCATATTGTAGTCTAGCAAGTACTTATATAAAATTTGCTACAACACTATAGCAACTAGTCTGCTACAACGTGGTTAAGCAGAGTTAGTTTGCTTTCACGTTGTAGCAGTAGAGTAAATATATCTACAAATCTACTATTGATCAACAATAAACAATATTATAATTGATTCTACTTAAATAGATGCATAAAGTGTCTCAGTTCTGTGTAGTAGGACTTCTACATTGTAACATCTTGTAAAATTTTGCAATTTAGAAGTTTGCCAAGTTTCCTACAAATAAGATAACAAAAAAAAACATAATAATTTTCCCGTTGGAGCAGTTTCAAGTTTTAATAGTTTCAAGGTTATAGCAGAAACCTTGAGGTAACTGCTACAATGTGTATCACCATATATAGTGTTGTAGTAGTTGACATTGTAGTTGAAACGGGTGGGGGGGGGGCAGCGTTGGGTTTCATTTGAATTTGGAAATCTTCGTCGACCGGCTAGAAGAGCTTTGAGGTAACTTTATTTATGTCTGGCGAAGGAAGGAGCGTCAACGATGGAAGATGGTGACGAGGCCACTAAGGGATGATAATGAGTTGGGTTCGTGTGAGATTGTATATCCTCCATCCTCATATTCATCAGGTATCAAATATACATCCGAATACTCATACCTAACCTAATAAAGGATCGGATATCTTATATACTAATAATTTTTCTTCTTTACAATTAACTATATCATTCAACAAAAGTACTTTAGAATTAACAACATATTTAAAAATATATATCTATACTTTGAAAAATAAATAAAACATCTATATAATATATTCTTAACATCAACGCAAATGGTTAGTGGGGTGTGTGTGTGTGTGTGTAATTCGGATCTAATATCGAATCCTCTGTCGGATTCGGAGAAAATTGTCATCCCTAGGTAAGGGTAGAAGCAAGAGTGGTGGAAGATGGTGGTGAGGGTAGGAACAAGACTGACGGAAGACAACGGCCAAGGAGAAGGGCGCCAGAGCGAGGAAAATTTAGAATTTGGGAAGGTGAAGAAAGAATGAGGGTTTTTACAATAGAGGGGACGGGAGAGAGAATAAAAGAAATATTTTAATACTAAAAAAAGGTAGATTTGTTACCTTAACGACCCTTAGAGTCGGGCCCACAGATATGGAGGGAGGTTCATGTAGGTACATAGACAACAAGCACATGGTGGGATCGAAAATGTAGGTTATTACCTCCTGGGGATCGACCCTTGGTCATTATGTTAGAAATATCATGTGCCCACCATCTGTGGTACGCCTTGGGGTCAAGAATATTTTAATACTAAGAGAGGGAACGGGAGATAGAGAACGAAAGAGTTTTTTTTTTTAATATAAAAAACTGAGTTGGCAGCCGGCCTAGACCTATAGTGTAATAAGTGAGGCAAGTGCCTCAGACCCAAAAAATTTTGGGGCATCAAAATCTTTAAGAAAAAAAATATTAGTATGATATATTCATGAGCCCATTTTAAAGAAGTCCATAAGTAATAGTTAATAACATAATCCATATTTTAATTTGTATAAAAAAAATTATCTTAGTTTTAAACGTGATTATACATAAAAGAAATCAACAGACTCAGTAAATTGCTGAATAAGTGATAAAAAATTAATAGAGTTGTCAAACTTTCACATGTTGAAGAGAAGGAGAAGACAAAAACATTTTAATACTTAGAAACGATAGAAAACGGTGTTATTGAGGTAAAAAAATTTCTTTTTGAATTAATTATTTCCTATTTATACATCAAGCTCTTTCTTCACTTCAAAACAAAGCTTGAGCAATTTCAAAAGTACTAAAAAAATCTTTAAGTTTTTATTTAGTTTAGAGAAGTTGAAGTCTATTGATGATGATGGTCTCTGATGTGATAAACTTCAAAATTTATTAACACATGATGGGTGGTCTGATGTTGATCGATTAAATTTATTTTAAAACTAAAATTGTTAAGATATTCATTACCTAGAGAAGCAAAAAGAATGATTAATGTGCTGAATTATTTGAAAATAATGGAGGGTTGTTATCCAAATGTCTACATCGCATAGGGAATTTTTCTGACTATACCAATTACAATTGCATGTATATGTCGAAATGAGTAGTTTTTCCAAGTTAAAGTTGATTAAAATTTATCTTCAATCAATTATATCGTATGAAAGACTAAATGAGTTAGTTATGTTATCTATTGTGAAAAAAATTATTGAGAAAGTTGATTATGTAAACATAATCAATATTTTCGCTTCAAAACAATGAGATGAGTAATATTCAAGTGACTATGTATCGGTTCGAAATATGAATTTTATATTTTCTTTGGATATTTTTGTTTTTTAATATTTACTTATGACATTATTTTTGATGATATTATATATACATTTATTATTTACAGATTTCATGTTGCAAATACTATTATATTTATATCAATAAAAAATATATGAATATTAAATTTCGAGGGAACGATGTTGTGTGCCCGTTTCAAATCTCAAAATTTTAGATCTGACACTACACTACAAAAATAACAAGCAATAGCGACGGACAAAATCCGTCGCTATTCCGTCGCAAAACAGAAATAGCAACGGATTAGCGACGGATTTGCCGCCGTCGGCTGAGAACCCGTCGCAGAGCTTGTTAGCGACGGCGATTATATGAACTCCGTCACTATATTAGCGACGGATATTTAACCCCGTCGCAAACACCCAAAAAGGGGGTCGACGTGGCCTGTAAAATTGTAGCGACGGATGGTCAATTATCCGTCGCAACCTCTATGGGCTAGCGACGGATATCGTCAATGTCCGTCGCTAATATATCGTAATAGCGACGGATACGGTCAAACCCCATCGCTATTTGACTGTTTTAGCGACGGAAAAGTCAAATATCCGTCGCCAATAGCGACGGAATTTAAAAAAATCCGTCGCTAATACTGGAAAATTTTCACAGCGAACATCTGTTTCTTGACCTTCCCTGTTATACATCAATACCATATAAAAATATGAAACAGAAATCTATATTTCAACATTCAAACATTCACAATTACAATCCAAACATTACAATTACAATCCAGACATTCACAATTACAATCCAAACATTCAGAACAATCCGAATATTCACAATTACAATCTAAACATTCATAACAATCTAAACATTCACAACATTTGTTTCGAATTCAATCCAATCCAAACAATCATTTACAAATGTATACATTCAATCCACTATTCATTCCAAAGTTTAATTTCTAAACTTTTACAATCAAAACTTTGAAACAAGACTAAACTTCTACAATATAAACTTTCCAATCCAAAAAAGAGTAAACATATGATGTAACCAATTGTAACAGAGTAAACATACGTATCCATATGATATATCAAAACTTATACACTTTTCAAGCAACTAAATGTATATATCAAAAGAAAGTAAACATATATCAAAAATGAAAGGTTCGTAGAGAATCATTACGTACATGAATATCAGAGTCAATAATGGATGGAAAGGAAAAATATTCCTGCATAATAGAAGATAAAACAATTAGAAAGAAATCCAATACAGAAATAAATCTAAATTGATAACAATAAGAAATAACAAATGAAGTAAGCATATGTAATATAAGATAACTCGATCTAATAGAAGAAAAATAACAAATAGAAGATAACTCTAATAATATTAAATATGTAAATGAAAACTACCAAATACGAAAGAATAAAGGAATAATATCGAATATTCATACCTTTCAAGCAAGAAATCTGAACTCAACTCTGATAATATAGAATCTGTAAACATAAATGGAGTAATAAGAAAACAAGTTATTATGGATATAATAACTTAATACATTGTTACTGAAAAAAATTGGGGGAAAAAATGACTCTTACCACTATAATATCTCTACTCCTCTGTGGGATGCTCAGGATCCTGTGTCTCCTGAGACTCAAAACGATGGGCGGGAGCGGGAGCGGCTGACATCTGTGCCTGGCGAGCCCGCAAATCTCTCAACTCAGCATCCCTCTCTGCGTCCCTCTTAGCCCACTCTGCATCCCTCTGAGCCCACTCTGCGGTTGTCTTAGCCCATTCTGCGTCCCTCCCGGCACACGTCGACTCTATCGACGTGAGTCGAGTCCGCAGGGCTTCATTTTCCTCCCGCAAATGTCGAACCTCACTAGAGGTAGAGGAGGAGGATGCTGGACGACCCCTAACCCTTGGAGCTCTCATCTGATCATATGTAACCTTTGCCTGAGAGCCCAGGCAGTAGCAGGCAGTCTTCCTCTTCCCACCGACGACATCAAAATAAATCCGATTCACATCGTCGGTCGAAAGAGGCTGTGCATCCTCCCCCTCTGCTGCAGGCTGAGACGCCTGTGCCTCAGCAACTCTAGTGGTCATTGATTCCTGTGAAATAAAAATTTACACAAAATTAGTCTATATAAAATGTCTGGGTCAAGTAAAATATAATTCATGTACTTACATTGATAGATAGGGAGCGACGATCGACAAAAGACCCATCTTTTTTCTTGTGGGTCTTGCTGAATAACTCCCAACTAGTGGGAGGTCTCTGTAGCTCAGCAGTCTGTAAAAATAAAATAAAAAGTACTAAATGCCTTTAATACTAAATGCCTTTAATAACCAAAATAAAAAGTACTTACCAAATCACTGGCATGTTGGACAATGGAACGGGATCCAGCAGTGTGCTTCGTCGATCCCGTGCTGGGCCGAGCAACCTCTGAATTGCGATTGCCTCGAGCAATCGCAGCATTCTCTTTCCAGTGCGGGCCATCCCAGACAGCTCGCCATGCTGCCCAAATCGGCTCAGGGACCTCTGTAGGCCTTTCAGCCTTCTTTCTCCATTTGTAGAGCATGTCCCTGTACAATTTGGAGCAGTAGGCATTCTAGGTCTTCTTGAATTGCTCCTCCGCACCCTCCGCACCCTCCTCCCAGGTGTACCTTTTCTGTAAAAAAAAAATTTATATGGTTAGTATGAAAAAAAGTTATAATATCAAATTAAATATACATGTAAAATACTTACTAAAAACTCTCCATAATAGAATGATTTCAAATCATTCTCAATATAACCCCATGTCGTCGTAGGTAACAGTCTTTCTTTAAATTTTTTAGATATATAAGATGAGACCTGATGCCCATCTGGAATGAAACTGTAGGAAAAAATAAAATATATTACCAAATTCTGTAAGAAAGTATATACGAAGAATAGGTATACCTGTCACCGGCGACTGTAAGTATAATCCGCTGATCTCGGGGTGCAGCCATGGTACCTGATTAGACAAAAAGTTTAGGCAAATAAGCAGAATAGGTAAAACATGCAAATGAGACATATTAGAGACAAATGGAAACGTGCACTAATGAAGAATGTTCAATATAAGCAGAATGATCTAAATAAAGCTAGCAAATGGATAATCAAGCATCGTATAAACATGTTCAATACAAGCAGCATGATCTAAATTAACAACTCATCTTAATACAAACTCTGATTAGTTAATATTGTTCAATACATCTAACTCATCCTAATCTGATGGAACTAAATTAACATGCAAGTTTTCATCGCTTGAATCCGTTGATACATTGACCTCCTCACTGCTAGATATTTCACCATCATCAATTTCCTCGTCAGAGACATTCTCATCTATAAGTAATTGAGATACTGATTGTATTTCTGAATCAACTGAGTTGATTATAACTTCTTTATTTTGATAAGCATCGGAGTTTTGGCTAGTGATCGTATTTGGCATTTCAATTATTGACCTAGGCTTCATTTGACATACAGCAAGCCATTCACTAGGGCGTCTTCTCTTAGTTGGGTACTCCAAATAAAATACTTGACCAGCTTGCACTGCAAAAATGAAAGGTTCGAACTTGTTGAATCTTTTGCTTGAATTAACCTCAACTAAATTGTATAACCGATGTTTCCTTGTGCCCGTCCTTGGTGTTGGATCATACCAAGAACACCTGAATAGTACACATCTTTTGAAAGGCAACGCTGGGTATTCAACTTCGATAATTTCCTCTAGCTTGTCATAATAGTCAAATTCATTATCGTTATTGTTTGTTGATCCTTTGACACTGATGCCAGAATTATACGTTAGCATCCCTGAATCACGTTGCCTCACATGAAATCTGTATCCATTCACGTAATAACCCGAGTAGACTGTCACAGTTCGAAGAGGTCCAAATGCGAGATTTTTAATTCTGTCGTCTTGTACATTTGAAATTCTGTCATCATTGACCTATAATAGTGGTGGGTGAACTTATTAGATTAATAAGTAATCAAGAATTGTTAAAAAAAATTGCATATTAACTCACTTACATATATTTGAAACCAAAATGCAAATTCTTCTTCTATCTTTTGATCTACCTCATTTGCACTTATCGATGGATTTTGAATGTACAACTGTTCTTGGTATAACCTGACATATAAGTTCATTTGATATCATACTAGAAATTTGATTATATCATTTGATATTAATTTCATTACAACATGAGATAATACCTTAGGTATGGTTTGACATCTTCACAATTTAAGAGGATATATGTCCTGGTGGCATGATATTCTCTGTCATTTAACCATCTAGATAGAGTTGAACCCATTGCTCTTCCAGGATACTTGAAGATAGAAAGAATGTCTGGGTCAACTGATGGAATGTCATCTTGATTGCGTGGACACTTTCGATGTCTGGTTTTCACATTTTCAGCAAAGTAATAGGAGCAAAATGAACTTGCTTCTTCAACCAGATATGCATTACATATTGATCCCTCAACTCTTGCTTTATTACGCACATTATTCTTTAATTTTCTAAGAAACCTTTCAAAGGGATACATCCATCTGTATTGTACAGGACCACCAACCTGTGCCTCACTAGGTAAATGAATAGGCAAATGCTCCATTGAATCAAAAAAGCTTGGTGGAAATATTCGCTCAAGCTTACATAGTATTAAAGGAATCTCTGTCTGAAGGCGTAACATATCTGCTGCCGTAACAATTCTAGAAGTCAGATTTTTGAAAAAAATGCTTAATTCTGTAAGTGCTTGCCAAACATTTTTTGGAAGTAATTCTTGGAAAGCTATTGGAATTAATCTTTGCATGAACACATGACAATCATGACTCTTCATTCCAACCATTTTAGATCTATTGGTATCCACACAACGAGACATATTAGAGGCATATCCATCTGGGAATTTTATGTTTTTCAACCAAGAACATAATGCTTGCTTACTTTCTTTGTCCAATGTATAACAAGCCTTGGGATATTTACCAGTTGTTTCATTCTGATGCAACTCAGGCCTGCTAACTAATTGTTTCAATTCTTCACGAGATTTTGTTGTATCTTTTATTTTCCCATGCACATTTAAGACAGTATTAATGATGTTATCAAAGAAATTTTTCTCAATATGCATCACATCCAAATTATGACGAATGAGTAAATATTTCCAATATGGAAGCTCCCAAAAAATACTTCTTTTCCTCCAACCACATTTGTTGACTCTAACAATATACTTGTTGATATCATCTGATCCATCCTGATATACTGGTAGAAATTCATAACTATCAATTTCATTTAACAGTTCTTCGCCTGACATCCCAAATGGAGGTAGCTTCCTAACTACTTCATTCCTTTTGAAATATTTCTTATTTCTTCTGAACGGATGATCAAGAGGTAAAAATTTCCGATGATTATCAAACCATGAAATCTTGCCACTACATGGCAAAGAAAATGCATCTGACTGACTCATACAATGTGGACATGCTAACTTTCCAGCTGTGCTCCATCCTGATAACATTGAGTAAGCAGGAAAATCACTAATAGTCCATAACAATGTTGCATGCATTAAAAAGTTTGACTTTGTAGCAATGTCATATGTCTCTGAACCTATATTCCATAAATAATTCAGCTCAGCTATCAAAGGTTGCAAAAAAACATCTATGTGCCCTTTTGGATTTTGAGGACCTAGAATTAAAACAGTAAGAAACATGAATTCATCTTTCATGCACATCCATGGTGGTAAGTTGTATGGTGTTAAGATAACAGGCCACGATGAATATTGTTGTCCATAACTTCCAAATGGCTGAAATCCATCTGCAGAAAGTCCAAGTCTGACATTACGTGGTTCCATAGCAAAGGAAGAAAATGTTGAATCTAAATGTTTCCATGCAGGGGAATCACAAGGATGACATTATTGGCAAGCTCTTTACTCTCCCTTTAGGTCGAGCCATCCAAGTCTCTCGGCCTGCTAGGGCTGCGACACATAATATCTCCATCATGTCTATGGTTTTGATGCCAAATCATATGACTCGCTGTTGCTGCTGATGCATACAAACGTTGGAGTCTAGCAGTCAAAGGAAAATAATACATGACTTTGTAAGGAATATTTTTTTTCTTCTTCTGATTTACCATGCGAACACCATGCTTGTAACGGGGATGGTTGTAGATTTTGCATTCCATCAATTCACTATCTTGGTTTCAAAAGATCATGCAATTATTGACACAACAATGTATCTTCTCAACTGGCAAACCCAAGTCTCTGATTAGTTTTTTAGTGTTGTAGAAACTATCAGTCATGCAGTTATCAGTTGGAAGCAACTCTGACATAAGTTGACATATGTCATTATAACATCGTTCTGAGAAATGATATTCTGCCTTCATATTCAATAATCTTGCAGTAGCAGATAATTGAGAATGACCAGAAGGAATACCTTCCCATAATTCTCTTTCAATAGCCTTTAACATGTCATACATTTTCTGAACATCAGAAGTAGGTACTTGTTCTACATTTGGTTGATCAAAAGCATTCATTGCATCGTAAACCATTGATTGCATTGCATCAGCAGGGTTATATGATGTTTCTGGTCCAATTGAGTTCGATGATGATGCAACGAAAGGTCCACCAAATTCATATACATACGGCTCTCCATGACAATACCAGTTGTAATAATCTGGAACAAACTCATACCTGCCGATATGAGTTTTCACTGTATCTTCATCACGGAAAGCTGTATTTCTACATTTGCGTTGATTACATGGACACTTCAACTCTGTGTCATTCAAACACTCAGGATGACACTTTGCAAAGTTAACAAATTCTTCCACTCCAGCAAAAAATTCGTCACGGATAAATCCATTGTCTAACCTATTATACATCCATGCCTTGTTCGGATACATTGTATCTGAATTCAGATAAGACAATTTAATCAAACCACACATATTAATCAAACCACACATATAATTTGATTAATCTAAAACTAATCAAATAAGATCTAATTAATAGAACAAGTAATGAAAAAATTTATCAAAATAATTATACTAATCAAACAATTAATGATCTTAATAATCAAATTAATGAAACAATTAAACTAAAATAAATAAAATATTTGATAAATTAATTACACAATTAATTGTTTAACAAAGAAACTTATTATCTAAAATAATTAAATGATAATTAACTAATTAATTAACTGAATTCAATTTATTAATCTAATTGATTCAATTAATTCTAATTAATTCAATTAATTAATTAATTTTTTTTTATTGTGTCGGCCACAGCAGGGGCCGCCGGCCGGCCGCAGGCCCGTCGGCCGGGCGCAGGCCCGTCGGCCGGCCGCAGGCCCGTCGGCCGGCCGCAGCAGGCGCCGGCCGGCCGCACTGGGCCGCGACGTCCAGCAGGCGGCGCGAGACCGCGGGAGGACGCGCGCGGCCGTGCCAAGAGCAGTGGCTGGCCGGAGAAGACGACGTTGGCGCGTGATCACAAAAAAACGATAATATACGGCAAATGGAGCTAACTCGCGTACCTGGGATCGGAGGAGAGTTCGCCGGAGGAGAATCGCCGGAGGAGAAAAGTCGGTCGCTAGGGTTTGCGTGGCAGCGGGGGAAGGGGGGCGTCGCCCTTTTTTAAGTAATTTTGCGACGGACTAACTTGTCCGTCGCAAAATTAGCGACGTCTTTGACTAATCCGTCGCTGAATTGAGGGAGTTTGACTCGTCGCTTAACATTAGCGACGGATGTTTAAAAATATCCGTCGCAATAGCGACGGACTTTGACAATGTCCGTCGCTATAATTAGAAGTTTGACTTGTCGCGCAACTTTGACGACGGATTCTATATATCCGTCGCTATTGGCGACGGACAATTATAATTGTCCGTCGCAAAATCTTGTTATTTTTGTAGTGCTAGTTGCAGTGTCGCATGAACGTGTTGCTCACTATCACTGACGAAGAATCTGGAAGGATATATAATAGGATCGAACTTACCTCCTTGTCGTCTTTGGCCCAGATCTGCCCCCACGAGGGCGACAGCCACCGGAGTTTTTAACCCGCACGCTTCGGTGATCGACCACTACCAGAAATGATCAGAATTAAGTAGTAGAAATCAATAAGCAACAGCCACAGGGACGTGCCGTGATTTCGATTAATTTATTTACAGTCGCACAGTTGTCGTTGTCGGTTGCGAGCGGCGCCGTGAAAGGGAAGTGCACGCCTTGCGGCATGGGCCGCATGGCATGGAAGCCGCTCCGTCGGCGCCATGAAAGGTATTTTGATGGGAGATGTTTATATCTGTCGTATTTTCTGCGCATTTGATTTTTTAAAAGACGCTTTACTATATTTTGATATTTATCAAAAAAAAAAGTATTTAATTTTAAAAATATCCTTTCCATTTACTTAACTCTAAATTAAAACAAAATTTAGTTTTTAATTTAAATAATAACAATTCAATTATTCATCAAGAAGAAGTCATTGATGATATTAAAATTTTTATTTTTAAATTTATAACATTAAACTCATGATTTCTTTTTAAATTTATCTATATTTTTATTTTTAATTTTGACATTTTAAAAAATAAAATATAAAAATAATAACAATAAATTAAAAAATAAAATATCTTAATTTTATTTTACTTTTATTTATTTTTTAGTTAGATAATAAATAATAGAAAAATAAAATTAACAAAATTTTAAAAAAATAATTTTTAATTAACGTAGGTTTTAAAAATATTAAAAATATAGATAATATTTAAAAATTGTCATCCGTTTAATAATGTTTTTTAAATAAATTTTTTAATATCATCGATATTTTTTATAAAATTGTTAAATACTAAAAATAAGCAGTGTTTTTTTTTATTTTGCAAGATTTCATATAATTAATAAAACCTTAAAACTTCCCCCAAAATCCATTTTCCTTAAAACTTCCCCCAAAATCCATTTTTCTACTGTTTTCTGCCGCAGGCACTCGCACAAACCCGGCGCACAACTCATGGAGTCGATAACTAGTGCCGCAGCCATCGCGATCGCCACTTCCTCGCGTGACAACCACGCCGCCTCTGCCCTCGATCGAAGCCTCTTCTCCCTTTCACTTGCCCGACGCCGCAAGTTTCTCTTCCTCATTTTCTTCTCCTCTACGCATTCGACGCCACGCCGTTGTGCCCAGTTCTTGTTGATCGCCGGCCAGCACAGGTATGATGGGATTTGTTTTAAGATTCTTAACATATGGCAGTGGGTTCGATCGTTGAGGGATGTTTTGGAGGAAGATTGAATTGGGTTTTTGGGACTTGAATATGTTGAATGTGACGTTGTAGCGTGATATTTGGGGTAACCACTATGCTCATTGTTTCTGAATCTTTGGACTCATACTCAGAGCAGATGGGTTTTGGGTCGCTGGCGATCGGTCTGGAGTTGGCTGGGTTGAGCTTGGTTTCATATTTGGTTATGGTGAATAACATAAAGGAATAGTATGTAATATATATGTTTGTTGTGTTTAGAAATCAAGATAAACATAGTTTGGTATTAGCTTGAGCAGGTGTAAGACATGGGTGATGTAGTACAAAGATTTATTTCATGTTCTCGTTCGTTGTCTTAGCTTATGTTATATATCACTACAAAAATAACAGGGAATAGCGACGGCCGTAATCCGTCGCTATTCCGTCGCAAAATACTAATAGCGACGGAGTTAGCGCCGTTGGGCGAAAACCCGTCGCAGAGCTAAGGTAGCGACGGAAAAAAAACTCCGTCGCTAATATGAGGTAGCGACGGACATAAAAGGCCGTCGCAAAGCTAAGTTAGCGACGGACATATAAGCCTGTCGCAAACACCGGGGAATATGGGATGACATATCCCGGAGATTTTTAGCGATGGATAGTCAAATATCCGTCGCAAATCTTTTGTCATAGCGACGGATATTGACCATATCCGTCGCTAATCTATCGTAATAGCGATGGATTCGGTCAAACTCCATCGCTAATCGATCGTGATAGCGACGGAAAAGTCAATAGTCCGTCGCTATTTGCGACGGATTTTTAAAAATAACCGTCGCAAAATTTGGAAAAATTTTTGCAACCAATAGCTGTTTTTTCTCCTTCCCATAGATACATCAATAATATACAAAAGATAATGATCCACTGATCCAAATACACATCAAATAAGAGTATATTTTACAACATCCAAACAAACATCAAACAAAAATAAATATTACAATATCCAAACATTCAAACAAGAGTAAATAATCCACTATCTAATCCAAACTTTCATTTCCAAACTTATACAATCCAAACTTTCAAACAAGAGTAAACATCCAAACTTTCCTTTCGAATATCCAATCCAAACAAGAGTAAATATCCAAATGTATACATCAAAAGAAGGTAAACATAAGTCAGAGTAAATGAAAAGAACTATATACACCAAAAGTCAGAGTTTAGTAGAGAAACATTACGTACATGAATATCAGAGTGAATAATGGATGGAAAGGAAAAATATTCCTGCAGAATAGACGATAAATAAAAGTTAAATAGAGTTAATATCTAAATATAACTCTAATAATATTAAATATGTAAATGAAAATTAACAAATAAGAAATAATTAAGGAATAATATCGAATATGCATACCTTTCAAGCAGGGGAAGAAATCTGAATTCAACTTTGATGATGTGCAATCTGTAAACAGAAATGAAGTAATAAGAAAGCAATCATTATGAATATAATAACGTAATCCATTGTTACTGAAAAAATATAGAGAAAAAATAGAACATACCACTAAAATATCTCTACTCCTCTGTGGTATCCTCAGGATCCTCTGTCTCCTGAGACTCAAAACGAGGGGCGGGAGGGGCTGACATCTGTGTCATCGGGGATAGGGTCGCTGCAAAAGCTTGCATGTTTCTTATTATCTCCTCAGTATGTGCCTGGCGAGCCCGTAAATCACTCAACTCAGCATCTCTCGCTGCCTGGCGAGCCCGCAAATCACTCAACTCAGCATCCCTTGATGCGTCCCTCTCGGTCCACGTCGACTCCATCGACGTGATGAATATTGTTGTCCATGACTTCCAAATGGCTGAAATCCATCTATAGAAAGTCCAAGTCTGATATTACGTGGTTCCATGGCAAAGGAAGAAAATGTTAAATCTAAATGTTTCCATGCAGGGGAATCACAAGGATGCCACATAATGTCTCCATCATGTCCATGGTTTTGATGCCAGATCATATGACTTGCTGTTGCTGCTGATGCATACAAACGTTGGAGTCTAGCAGTCAAAGGAAAGTAATACATGACTTTGCAGGGAATATTTTTCTTCTTCTTCTGATTTACCATGCGAGCACCATGCTTGTAACGAGGATGATTACAGATTTTGTATTTCATCAACTCACTATCTTCATTCCAATAGATCATGCAATTATTGACACAACAATGTATCTTCTCAACTGGCAAACTCAAGTCTCTAATTAGTTTTTTAGTGTTGTAGAAACTATCAGTCATGCAATTATCAGTTGGAAGTAACTCTGACATAAGTTGACATATGTCATTATAACATCGTTCTGAGAAATGATGTTCTGCCTTCATATTCAATAATCTTGCAGTAGCAGATAATTGAGAATGACCAGAAGGAATACCTTCCCATAATTCTCTTTCACTAGCCTTTAACATGTCAAACATTTTCTGAACATCAGAAGTAGGTACTTGTTCTACATTTGATTGATCAAAAACATTCATTGCATCGTAAACCATTGATTGCATTGCATCAGCAGGGTCATATGATGTCTCTGGTCCAATTGGGTTCGATGATGAAGCAACAGAAGGTCTACCAAATTCAAATACATACGACTCTCCATGACAATACCAGTTATAATAATCTGGAACAAACTCATACCTACAGATATGAGTTTTCATTGTATCTTCATCACGGAAAGTTGTATTTCTACATTTGCGTTAATTACATGGACACTTCAACTCCGTGTCATTCAAACACTCAGGATGACACTTTACAAAGTTCACAAATTCTTTCACTCCAGCAAAAAATTCTTCACAGATAAATCCATTATCTAACCTATTATACATCCATGCCTTGTTCGGATACATTATATCTGAATTATCAAACACAATTTACTCTAATTAACCAAATTTATTCTAATTAATCAAATAAGACATATTAGCCTAATACTCAAATAAAATTATTCTAATTAATCAAACTACACATATTATGGTCCGTAATTAAATTTGATATTGATGCTATACTAAGAAATTAATCTAATTAATCAAACATTATCTAATTAATGAATTAATTAATTAATTAATCTAATTAATCAAACAATTAATCAACCAATTAATCTATTTATTCAAACATGATCTAATTATGAATCAATTAATCTAATTATTCAAACAATTAATCTAAAAATTAATTAAACAATTAATCAATTAATTACTCAATTAACAAAGGAATTAATAATTAAATTAAATAAATAAATAGTCGATTTAATTAAATAATAGATTAATTAATTAATTAATTAATCAGCAGCTTAATTAAATAATTAACAGATTAATTAATTAATTAATAATTTAATTAATGCGGTCGTCGGTCGCAGCAGGCGGCGCGCGGCCGTAGCAAGCCGTGAGTGGCCAAGGGAGGCCGCGTGCGGCCGCGGGAGAACACTATGCCTGCCCGGAGAACACCACGCCGCCGCGGAAGCACAAACCAACGAAGAAAATACGGCAAATGTAGCTTAGCGCGCGTACCTGGGATCGGAGGAGGGTTCGCCGGAGGAGAATCGCCGAGAGCGTCGGAAAGGGGAGAGCTAGGGCTTTGATCGGATCGCGTGGCCGGGGGGGGGGGGGGGGGCGTCGCATTTTTAACCTATTATTGTGACGGAATTAACTTGTCCGTCGCTAACGACTTTGACTAAGTCCGTCGCTATATTTAGGGGTTTGACCTGAGGCGGTAATCTAGCGACGGATACTATCTATCCGTCGCTAATAGAAACGGATAATAAAAATAGTCTGTCGCTATTCGCTATTAATTTTGTAGTGTATTGTTATTAAAGATAGGTACTCTAAATTTTCTAGATTGGAACACGTGCTCCTATCAATCCAATATCCCTGCTCTAAATGCCTTGATTGATTAATTAAGTAATTAATGATAATAAGAATATGAATTAATTAATAAGTTTATTAATTAAATTATAGATTAGAAGTAGTTCAATGGGTTAACTCAGAAATTAATCTAATAATCAGATTGTGATAGTTAGATTAAAAAGAAACGTACTGTGATTTATAGATTAATTAAATATATATTATAGGTAGGAGTTATCTTAATCATGTCTTTGATATAGGAGTATCTTGTTTAGCTAATTTAGTCATTTTTATAAATAGCTAAACTATGTCCTTGATACAGGACCTTGACTTTGGACTCGCACCGTTGATCGAGGGAGGTTTTCTTCCTTGCCGATTTTTTTATTTGAGGTGGGTACTTCTCCTTTGATTTTATAGTTCCTTTTTACCTTAAATGCATGATTATTGTATTTTCTGAGTATATTGTACTTATTTTCCTACTTGATATTTATTCTTTTCTTGATCATTGAGTTTAAAATCAAATTTTTTTAGTTATACAGTCTCGACTCTTGATTTTCTGATCTGAAGAGTATCGTTAGTACGCGTGTACTTTAGTGATGTCATGTGACCTATCTAGGGCTTGATTGACATTTGATATATCCTACCCAATATATTAGTTGCATATTGATTAGTTATGATTTTGGCTTGAGTGCATGTGCTCCTTTTTGATTCGGGTGTCTGATTCTGTTTGTGCACATTGGTATCATGTACCATATTGCATTGTTGTATGCTAGCGATTATCGGTTTCTTTGTGATTAAGCCCACCATTAGTCATATTGTTTGCCCGCTCAACCACTCGGGGTAGTGGTAGTTGTTAGAGTACAAGCGGTCGTCCTGTCGTGTTGCTCTCAACCACTCATGGGTAGTGGTAGTTCTTGGAGTGGTAGCCGATGGTGACACCCCTTCTATTATTTACGAGAGATAGATAGAGTTGTTCTGCTCCCTTGTTGGGTACTAGAGCGGTTGTGCTCCCCTTTCTGAAGTTAGATGTTGTTCTTTCTTGTTCTTGGGTATTAGAGTGGTTGTGCTCCCTTGGGGTCTTTGATATAGAGCGGTTATACTCCCCTTTGTCTTGGGGTTAAGGATTGAGGTTTTTCACCCAGCATCCTGTACACTCGGTCACTCATAGAAGCTGGATATCAGAGTGCATATAGTTGTCGCAACTCTTACCCAGTCGGCCACGTAAATATGTGTGATGGTTGTAGATTGGTGTGTAGGGTTGACACATGTCATTGCATCATTTGCATACGTTACATCTTGCTTTTGTTTGAGTTATGATTGCTGTATTTGATTGACATGTATATATGTATTTGATTTGCATTGATTATTTGACCTAGATCTGCTTCATAGTATGAGCAGTTTATTGATTTGGTATGAGAGTTTTTTATTATGCCCCGCGGATATGGTTTTTGCATTTGCTATGTGCTCTACTTTTCGGAGACTATATACCTTGCTTCTATCTACTTTATTTATCCTGTTTACACTATGCATTTATCTTTTTGCTATATTCACAGAGTTCCACCCCGGACTCACCATCACTTGCTTTCCTTTTTGTTTCAAGTAGTAGCCAGTTGTGTCTCGTGTTGCTAGGAGAGAATCCATATGCCGTCCCTTGGTGTCGAGTTTTATTTCTTGCTTTGAGTTGTTTCGTATTTTCTAGAGTCGTCGTTATTTTATTTTGATAGTGGGCTGATATTTCTTTGTATCCGTTGGACTTTAGATTTTGTGCTTTTAATTTTCATAGTTAGTATGTTTATTATTAACTGTGTGGATAGATATTTACTTCTGTTATTGTCAGCCGCTTGTGGCTGTGATTATGATATGTGTGAGATAGATGTATATAAGTTTCATATTTTCCGTCGTACATAAGAGATATTATCCGATTTTCGAACAAGCATGAGTTTCTGGGACGTGATTAAAATTCCTTAATAAAATAATTTTTTTTTTATTTTTTTCACTTTAATTTATAAATCAAAATAAATGGAAAAGATATTTTAGAAATTAAGTACGCCTTTAGTAAAAATCAAAATATAATCTATCTTTTTTAGAAATTCATAAAATTGAGTATGCGTTTGGAAAAATTACCCTTTATAATTTTTAATCGTTTACCATGATTAATACTACTAAATCATATTTTAAAGGTCGTCCAAACTATCCTAATAAAATAGAAGGTTCGTTGTCTCAACAACACTTAGGGTGTATTTGACTGAGGATTATCTTTCATAATTTTAAATATTCATCTAAGGTTATCAATAAAAATTTTATTTGGTTTATATAATCAACGATTCTCAAGTAATAATAAATGTCTGACACGTCAGCAAAAGGGGCATGCAATCAAGAATCGAAAAACCTTAGGAAAATAAGACTTTTCTTGATTCCGGGATTATGAAATTTATCTTTTCAAAATTATCCTTCAATATTTAGCAAAAGAGACATTATTCCATGGGCGACCACCGGCAACGACGGCGGGCGACCATTACCGGCGGCGGCCGACAACCGGCGATCGACAACCGGCGACCGGCAGCCGATAGACGCCGGAGGCCGGCGACCGGCGACCGGCGGCCGGCGACCGGCGGCCGGCGACCGGCGACCGGCGGCCGGCGACCGGCGGCCGGCGACCGGCGACCGGCGGCCGGCGACCGGCGACTGGCGTCGGCGGCCGGAGACCGACAGCCGGGCGGCTGCCGCCAGCGACCGACGACCGGCGGCCGACGACCGGAGACCGGCGGTGGCGGCCGACGACCGGCGACCGACGCCGGCGACCGAGGCCGACTGCCGGCGACCGAGGCCGGCGGACGGGGACTAGCGCCGGCGGTCGGTGCCGGCGGCCGGCCGGCACCTGCCACGGTGGCTGACGACCGACGGCGGCGGCCGACGACCGACGGCGGCGGCCGACGACCGGCGCCGGTGGCCGACCACCCACAACGACGACCGACGCCATTATTCGCGGCGACGACCG
>JAGFNQ010004727.1:87317-114768 GCA_024364735.1 Boesenbergia rotunda | reverse complement strand
GGGCTAACTCCTCTTGCATTGCTATGATCCAATCAGGATTAGGTAAGGCTTCCACTATAGTCTTAGGTTCAATCTTTGAAATCAGTGTAATCTGACTAAGATTTCTATAGGAAGACCTAGTTCTGACACCTAAGGTTGGATCACCCACAATTTAATCAGTTGGGTGACTGAGTCTGGGTTTCATGGTTCTTCTAGAACTTGGTTTAGCCTCAGGTCTGCTGGACGATTCAGTTCAGTATTTTTCTCAATTACTTGGGTTGGTTCAATTATTGATTCAATTGACTCAGTAGTTGGTTCAGTAGTTAGTTCATTTAGAGGTTCAACTAGTGGTTCAATAATTTGTTCATTATCTTCATGATCAATATTTGATGGATTTAGATCTAGATTATCAGATTTTGAATTAGTTTCTTCATCAAATATTAGATTTGTTGTTTCTTCAATTTTGTTAGATTGCTTATTGTAGACCCTATAGGCCCTACTTGTTGTTGAATATCCTAAAAATATTCCAGGGGTTGACTTAGACTGGAATTTTCCTAGGTAGTCCTTGGTGTTTAGGATATGGACTTTGCACCCAAAGACACTTAGGTAGTGTAGGTTTGGAAGTCTATGATAATATAATTCATAGGGAGTTTTATTATGTCGTTTGTTGATTATGACACTATTTTGGATATAGCAAGCCGTACTAATTGCTTCTGCCCAAAATTGATTAGCTAGATTGAATTCATTGAGCATAGTCCTAGCGGCTTCCTGTAGGGTTCTATTTTTCCGTTCTACTATCCCATTTTGCTGGGGGATCTAGGACATGAGAATACGTGAATGTACCCAATTATTCTACAAAATTCCTTGAACCTTTGATTTTCAAACTCTCCCCCGTGATCACTCCTTGTTAGATCGTTGACGTCCGCTAGAGGGGGGTGAATAGCAATTTTTCGAACCCCTTTTTCCTACAAGATTGTTAGCGCAGCGGAAATACAGATAAAACAATAAATACAATGCTAACAAATTGTATTTAGTTGGTATCCACCCCGGTCGGGTGACTAATCCAACAATCCGTCGGTGGATCAATCCCCGGATAACCTCCGGCTAGAACGTGTTGCTCCTTGTGGATGGAGAAACCTCTCCACAATCACCAAACACTTTCCTGAGCACACAAGACTACTACCATGCCTTAGCCAAGCAAGATTCGTCAAGAAACTCAACCACCACGACGTCCTCTTTAAATAGGACTCGGGGTTGATTTCTCGCTACCAGTCGACTGCCCCCAGGGTAGTCGACTGGTGCCAGCCAAATTCGACCGTTGACACTCCCAACATTCGAATTTGCCAGCTCACCAGTCACCTACCAGTCGACTGCCCCCAGAGCAGTCGACTGGTCCCCAGCTGAATCCCTTCCCGAGTACATTCACACAGCACTCGATCCTCACGACTCGACTGACTCCTCATCCGCAGCCTCGACTATTGCCTTTGCGCCTCTTCATCTTCGGCCCTCGTCCCTCGGATGCGCACGCAAGCCTCCAGCTTGCCTCCATGCCACCCTTCACATACGCCTCGAAGTCCGCGCCGCGCCCATCAGCTCATCGTCCCTGCACCTCATGGTCCCTCAGATGTGCACGCCAGCCTCCAGCTGGCCTCCATGCCATCCTTCACCGTACTGAGGCCGTCCAGTCAAGTCCATATGCGTAACCTGTACAACCTGCACACTCAACATACGCATATCAAATACAAGGGAAAACCTAACTTAATCTCTTTGCCCAAACATCAAAACCCATGGTCACTCCAGACCATCTTAGGGCCGATTGCTCCAACAATCTCCCCCTTTTTGATGTTTGGCAATCCGTTTAAGTTAGGAAAGCAAGATAGTAGTAAATAGAAAAAACCATGCTAAATGAATGCATATGCAATGCATAACCGGATCCTATCCCAAGGCATCCCACACCTAACCCTCCAAGTTAGGAATTTTACACCTAGCCCTCCAAGCTAGGATTTTCACCACCTAACCCTCCAAGTTAGGATTTTCCCACACCTAGCCCTCCAAGCTAGGATTTTCCAACACCTAGCCCTCCGAGCTAGGACTTTTACCACCTAACCCTCCAAGTTAGGATTTTCCAACACCTAGCCCTCCAAGCTAGGACTTTTCCCACCTAACCCTCCAAGTTAGGATTTTCTACCAAACCGGGCTTTTTAAAGCTTCTCCCAAGCTCCCCCTTACACTGGACTTACAAAGGCTTTTTAAGAACCTTTCCAAGGTTCCCTTATGCCAAGAATGGAGCAACCATGCTCCCCCTTAATCTCAGCTCACCCTAAACCTAGGGTTTCTAGCAAAGGTAAGTTTAGTTTCCCAACTTAAACCCAAACTTCTCCCCCTTTGCCATACATCAAAAAGATCCCAATAATATCCCAATTATTGGTTCTTTTAATCCCCAATGATCCTAAACACAGTGTACTAGACCCCCATACACATGTTTCTTATCACTTGGACCCAAGTCAGCTGCTGGATACCCACACCAGCCCTGACCAGTCGACTGCCCCAGGGCAGTCGACTGATACTCTGATAATTAGTTTTCTGGCCGAATTTCAGAAACGCGCCAGAAATTCCACAAATCTCCAAAAATTCCAAATTTCGTGGAGAACTTTGTGGTACCCATACCTACTTGGGAAAAATACATTTCACCATGTATCTATCCCCATTCCCAAGTTTGGTACAAAACCCAAAAGTTTTCATATGAAAATTAAGGCAAATAGGAGACAACCTCCCCCTTTACCCATGCCTTCTCCCAATTTTCATTTTTCCCAGGTCAAGTTCTACCCAACTTAACCTCCTAGACACCACATTGAGTCATACACAACCCAACACCCGAGTTCTTCCTCCTTTGACACTCTTATAGGCATGTTCCTCAAGCACCCTTATCCCTAGTGTCAATAAGAACTCAACAAAACTTTAAACATTCCAAAAAGTTTGCAAGCACATTTGCTAGGATATACCCTATCCTAGAAAAAATGTAATTTGATTGAGATTATCAAATGTGCTTGACTTTGGTACAACTCTCTAATTTCCCTCAAAGATTTGACATTTGTATCAACTTTCAAATCTATCTCAAATTCCATGTGTTTGCCAATTCTAACCAATATCAATTTACACATGGAATTGTCCTCAACTTTCCCTTTGACCTCTAAGTCCTAGATACTTAGGGAACTTTATCAATCTTCCTTGATTTTCAAAATATCAATAAATCCTTATTAACCCATGAGATAACACTTCATTTAAGGAATATGAGATCATAATTAAGACTTTAAATCCACAGCCATATCCTATAATCCAAATTTTTAATTTTGATTGTCCAATATACCTATTTTCATTTCAGCCTACAGACCAGTCGACTGCCCCTGTAGCAGTCGACTCCCAAAACTCACAGAATGTTTCTGGGCTCTTACCAGTCGACTGCCCCCAGGGCAGTCGACTGATACCTGAATTTCAGGTTTTCCAGCCCAATTTCAGAAATCCCCTAACTAATTCTATAAATCTCCAAAAATTATAAAAATTTCGTGGGGAGATTTTGTGGGGCCAATGTCTACTTGGGAAAAATACGTTTCCAAACAAATGTACTCCGGATCCCAAGATTCGCACGAAACTCAACTTATCTTAAAGTGTATCAAATGAGCTCATCCTAAAAGTTCTAATTCTCACTTCTCTTCAGTGTATCTTCTTATCCTTGATCACAATTCATTTTCTACCACTGAAATACATGGTATCCACCATTAAACCTCAATTTTGTGAATTATAGCTCCTTTTTCACCTTTTCTCCCTAAATTCTCCTTTTGATGTGTCAAAATCTAGGATTAAGACTTACCCAAGTCTTCCAACCCGTTTTGGCACATTTCACCTAATTTCCTAAGGGAGAAACTTTTGAGATCCATTTACCATGGACCCCAAAGGCTCCTAGAGCTCTCCCTTGAGCTCTTAGCCTTAGCCACCTCCCTAGGTGACTCGATCCACACTAAGCCACACCGGTGTGCCACCGGTGACTCTTGGCCTTCAAAGTGAGCTTTCTTAACCTTGGACACCTTGTCCTTGGTTAAGTCGCCCTTTCTACCTTTGGATGGCATCCCCTTGCTATCCTTGGACCTTCCCTCCTTACTAAGATTGTATGCTTTCCCAGTATACTTCTTTCCATTGCTCTTGGAGGTCTTAGATCGGTACCCCAATCCCGACCTATCATAGTTGGGTTTTATACTACCCAACACCATGTCTAAGCCCTTAGATCCAACCGTGAATCTTTCTAGGGCTTTTTCTAATGTATATAGTCTTGCCCTCAAGGCTTGATTTTCCCTCTCTAGACCTTTTACCTTGTAGTCCATATGCCCACTTTGGACATTCCTAGAACTACCCATTTCCCTAGGCATTTGTTTCCCTCCCTTGGGGTCAATGCCTTGATCCTTAGGTACCCAAGTCTTAGGTCTATCATGATGCATGCTTTTCTTAGGGTTATGATCTACCTTGTTACCCTTAGTCCTATCATTATACTTAAAACCATAATTATGCACAAATAAACAATTCTCATGAGTTCTAGCATGCATGGGTGGGTAATTAACATGATTCTTGAAGTGTAAAGAAGAACTTGAAATCGAATTTCTTTTTAAACTAGGGTTAGAGGGTACCTCCCTTACCCTTGTAGTCCTTCCTTGTTGTGAGCTTCTTCTCTTCCTTCTTTCTTCTTTTTCCCATCTTCTTAGATTTTCCATCTTCTTTAGCTCACCTTTTCTAGGGGCATTTCGAGTGATAATGTCCTAGTTCTCCAAATGTGAAGCATCGAATCTTCTTCCTTTTAGCTTGAGCTTCACCAATTCTACAACACACATTAGCTTTAAAGGAATTTACAATGGGTTTAGGGTGTACCTCCTTTTTCTTACCTAGTGGGCACTTATCCTTGTAGTGCCCCATTTCATTGCACCCAAAGCATACAATGTGGTCTTTAGTCCTTGCTTTGGTGGAGGTTGAGGCTTGGTTGACTTCCTCTTCAATGAAGTGGAGACTTCCTCTTGATCATGTGTAGGTGAGGGTCTCTCCTCCCCCTCAATCCTTGAGGTGGTGACCTCCTCCTCTTCTCTACTTGAGGATGTGAACACTTCTTCTTCCTCTTGAGCTATTGAGCTCACTTCCTCGGGTTCATCTACTCCTTGAGTTTGTGTAGGGTTCTTGTGATATTCCACCAACTTGGTCCATAATTCGTGTGCATTGTTATAATTCCCTACAATACTCAACACATTGTTAGGCAAAACATCAATTAATACATCTATTACCTTCTTGTTTGCCCTAGAGTAGTCTTGTTGCTCTTGAGTCCAATATTTAGGATGAAGCTTCTTTCCATGCTTGTCCTTTGGAACTTCGAAGGGCTCTTCTAGCATGATCATGCACTCCCACTCCATGCTAAGCCAATTCTTTATCCTCGCCCGCCAATAGTCGAAATCCTCATTATCGTAGGGCGGTGGGGTGTAGATGTTGTCCCCCAACTTATCTTCCATTGTTTCCTCTCCTCTAGCGTGTGCTCCCTCGGCGGTTAGTCCGATCAAGAGCAGTCCTTTCTCTCATACCAATTGTTAGATCGTTGTCGTCCGCTAGAGGGGGGTGAATAGCGATTTTTTGAACCCCTTTTTCGTACAAGATTGTTAGCGCAGCGGAAATACAGATAAAACAATAAATACAATGCTAACAAACCGTATTTATTTGGTATCCACCCCGGTCGGGTGACTAATCGAACAATCCGTCGGTGGACCAATCCCCGGATAACCTCTGGCTAGAACGTGTTGCTCCTTGTGGGTGGAGAAACCTCTCCACAATCACCAAACACTTTCCTGAGCACACAAGACTACTACCTTGCCTTAGCCAAGCAAGATTCGCCAAGAAACTCAGTCACCACGACGTCCTCTTTAAATAGGACTCGGGGCTGATTTCTCGCTACCAGTCGACTGCCCCCAGGGCAGTCGACTGGTGCCAGCCAAATTCGACCTTTGACACTACCAACGTTCGAATTTGCCAGCTCACCAGCCACCTACCAGTCGATTGCCCCCAGAGCAGTCGACTGGTCCCCAGCTGAATCCCTTCCCGAGTACATTCACACAGCACTCGATCCTCACGACTCGACTGACTCCTCATCTGCAGCCTCGACTATTGCCTTCGCGCCCTCTTCATCTTCGGCCCTCGTCCCTCGGATGCGCACGCCAGCCTCCAGCTGGCCTCCATGCCATCCTTCACCGTACTGAGGCCGTCCAGTCAAGTCCATATGCGTAACATGTACAACCTGCACACTCAACATACGCATATCAAATACAAGGGAAAACCTAACTTAAACCCTTTGCCCAAACATCAAAACCCATGGTCACTCCGGACCATCATACGGCCGATTGCTCCAACACTCCTAAGTCTTTTGATTTTGGTATCGTTTTAATTTTCTATTATCTTACAAAAATCAATAAATAGGTTTAGGGTTTTATCCTTAGTCTTTAGGAATCTTACCCAAGTAAACCTAGAGTAATCATCTATAATTACTAAGCAGTATCGGTTTCCGCTTAGTGACTTGGCTCCATGTGAATCAAATAGGTCAAGATGCAGGGGCTCAAGTGTGGTTTGAGTTAGGTCTGATTAAATTTGTTTGTGATTAGACCTAGTTTGTTTACCTTGGTTGCATGATTCACATATCATGTTTTCATGGTTCTTAATTTTTGGTATTCCTTTAATTAGTCCAAGTTGGGTGATTTTTTAAATTAATTTTAGATTAGTGTGACCTAATCTCCTATGTCAGAGGTTTGATTCTTCTAACTGAGTTAAGAAGCAATTAAGTACTAAGGGTAGGTTTATAGTGTAAACATTATTTTTCCTAGTGCCCTTAAGCATGACTTCTGAGTCTTGCAAATTTCTAATCAGGCAGTCAGAGTTGGTGAAGGAAACTACATAACCAGTATCACATAATTGACTTATACTAAGCAAATTAAATTTAAAGTTCTCAACCAAGAGTACCTTTTTAATTACAAAATCATATTTGAGTTCAATGTTACCTGACCCAATGACTTTGAGTGTAGCATTGTTGCCAAATGCTACAGAGCCTAGGTTCTTGAACTTGAGTTTGGTGAATTTCAATTTGTCCCCAGTCATGTGTCTGGAGCACCCGCTATCAAACATCCATTGGTCCAAATCTTTATGTTCCTACACATAAAGAGTTTTGTTGATTTGGATCCAATTAGAATTAAGGATAACTTAAATTGATTTTCACAACCTAGTCTGTCTCACCCAATCTAGAGTTATCAATCATGTTAACCTTATGGGTTTTGTGAGACAGGTTTTAATAGAAGTAAAGATTTTATTTTGAAAAAACATGATTAATTTTGAAAAGTTGATTTAATTATAAAAATAATTAATTATGCTTT
This sequence comes from Boesenbergia rotunda, assembly GCA_024364735.1. NCBI lineage: Eukaryota > Viridiplantae > Streptophyta > Magnoliopsida > Zingiberales > Zingiberaceae > Boesenbergia > Boesenbergia rotunda. The sequence continues at coordinate 107,350 of JAGFNQ010004727.1, read as the reverse complement.
AAATTTATTTTAAAAAAATGATTGAATCTATGATTACTTGAAATCTGTGTTAGATTCAAATCTGACAATAGTAAAATGAATTTGGTTTTCAATAATCGGCTTCCAAGTCTTGGCGAGGCACTAGGCCTTCTTTGGCCGTAGCCTTATTGGATCATTAACTCTTTCCTTGACAAAGCATTTTATTGAAAAATCCATCTTCAAGTTACTCCTTCAAGGATTTTGGTCTAACTAGTTTGGGTCTTGGATCGGTAGCTTCGGCTAGTTCTGCCAGAATGGCTTCCCCAATGTACTATCATCTCACCTCCACCCAATACTATGTTATTCAAATTTCAGATAATCGGTTTAGTTCTTAATCTAACCGGTCCTAGGTCTAAGCATGGTAATTTGCAGAAAATAAATAAACAAGCAAGCATGCAATTTTAAAATAAGAAAAGAATTTATCTAACTATAAAAATTATTTTTAAGATGACTCCCCATGGACTAAAGCACGGTAATGATTAGGCAAGATATGAATCTTGTCCTTGGGGATCCAATACTGGTTTGGTCCAGCTTGGTTGTTCAGGCAATGTTTGGGTACCCATGCCAGAACTTTGGGTCTAGATTGGTTCAATACAGCATAGTTATGACCTTTGTGTTGAATCGAGAAGAACGATAGAGGGGGGGGTGAATATCGTAAAACGTTCAGATTTGTAAAAGAGAATTAGCAGCGGAAATAAATAAAGTAAAACACACGCGAACACCACGATTTTACTTGGTTCGGAGTCGCGGTCGGCTCCTACTCCAAGGACCATGGTCGTTGACCGTTTACTGCGGGTAATTCTATATGTGCGCAAAAACAGTTTACAAAATGTATTACAAGAATAGTATAGTAAACTTGAATGCAGGTATTCGTTACCGACGTCCGGTGTAGATTGTATTTTCGGAGAAGAGGGATGTCGTCGGCGCTTGTATCTCTAGTCGGGAGGTTTCCGGAGCAGAGCGCGAGAGTAGAAGAGCGTGAATGCGTTGGGAGAATTGTGTCTTCAAGCCTTGGGGTCGAGGGGCCTTTTTATAGCCTCTGGGGGCACCCAGAACGTCGGGGGCGCCCCCCACGTGTCAACCGATCCGAGTGTTGGGACCGGGTGCATGTCGACAAGGATACGGGTTCGTAAAACTTTAAATTTTTACGTACAGCGGAAGAATTAGCATAATAATTTCTCAAATTATTTTAACCACGTATCTAGCATGCGACCTTATGATGTGTGGAGATGATCATAAATTAAAAACTTTTGCGGAAAAGTAAACTAATTTACTTTGTACCTCACGTAACTCGAAGAAAGGGACGAGATCCAACCGTAGCGTCCCTTGGAAGATCCGCCTCTATTCGTGTCCACGCCGAGTTCTCTTCGGGATGACTTCGCAAAGTCACGAGTTTTGTACCGACGAGAACTACTAGATTCTCTAAAGGCACAACAAGAAGAACAAGAGAAAAGAATGGAAACTCACCAACAAGAAACGGAATCTAAATTCCGTGAAGAGAGGAGTTGCGATCCGCTTCTTCTTTTTCTTGCTTGGCTTCTCCTTGGTGTATGTGGCTCACGGCAACCACTTGGATTGCATGGAGCGCTGGCCCTAGCTCTCAAGGAAGGGCGCCGGCCCTAGGGTGCCCTAAGGGGCGCCGGCCCTAGGTGGGAAGGAAGAAGGAGAATAATAGAGAGAGAGAGAGGGGAGCTAATAATCTCTTGATAACTTGATTAGGAATTAAAGGCTTGCCTTTGGTTCCTTTATATAGTAGCATCTCCCTTGCCAAGTCTCCCTCTTAACGGAATTAATTTTCATAAGAAATTTATCTTATAAATTTTCTTATGAATTATTCCGTTATGCCTAGTTTTATTATAACTAACTTTATAATAAAACAAATACTTCTCTCCTTTAATTATGGAATAAAATTTTTATAAGAAATTTATAAATCTTCTTTATTATGAAAAAATCAATTCATAATTGATTTAATAAAATTAAAATAAACCATCCCATGGATTATTTTAATTTCCATAAAAAGAATAAATTTCTACAAATTTCTTTATATAAATTTCCTTATACAAATTTATTTATCCATAATTTATAAAACAAATCGCGCTAGATTTATTTTATTAATTAAACCAATTAAATTGATTTCTCCCCAATGATGTGGCCGGCCAAACCAAAGAGGGTGGGCACCCTCTTTGGTCGGCCACTTCAAGCCGAACCATCGCGAATTAAACTCATTTAATTCGCCCAATAAGCCTTCAAAAGACTTAGCCAATTTTAGTTTCCGTTGCGCCTCTGATCAACTCAGATTCGACTTATTTCTCTTGATTGGAAAATCCAATTTTCAACTCGTTTTAAATCCCTCGGATTACTCGTAGTGCGTGTGACTAAATAGGCTTTCGATTTATGTTGGCCGTCTATAATTAACCCATTAATTATAGAACGATCATGAGTGGCACCTAGTAGTACATCATGATCCCCAATTAATCGAAAGATCAACGGTTTGACCTCAGAAGTAATTCCGAAACCCTTCAGCAGCTCTAATGAATCGTGCCCCATTCCCTTCACCATCTTATACCCACTTGGTTCAGGACACGGTCTATTTGTGTCAGTCCCCACTAGGCTGACTACGTCACACCTAGCCCAAGTAGTGTCTTTCTCGTCCTTTGGATTTCTAATTACTCTCATGTATTTAAGAGACTCGCACTCTAAACATGATATGCTCTGGCCAGAGGCTTTGAGTAACAATCCGACGATAGGCCTGGGTATACATCTCCTCGCAAGGAGTGGTGAATCCTTTGTAGGCTGTCAAACATCTTCGGGCACTTCGGCTTATACCCAATCATCCTGGGTCCACACCTCCTGGAGATGCTTGCTTAAGATGTTAAAGTATAAGTCTCCATGACCAAGATGACTTGAACACCGCAAGTCAAAGGAACATCGCACTTAAGCTGCAGTAAGAACTTCATGACATATCTATATAGATTACCATATGAAGTTTTACAGCTAGTCACTCCAATGAACTAGTTCCCTTAACTAGCATCCATGTTTATCTCCGGACATCCCAATGTCACCAGCCAGTGAGAATCAGCTGATTAGAGAATAACCCATGCTAGTCTCAACAGAATTGATAGTGTCCGTATTTATCAATTCATCGACTAGGGATATTTTCAATACTTCACAATTGCACATGTAGAGATAATCACTAGTTGTGATCCCATCACAAATTCTCTTATGCTGTGAATTGTATTGCGGACATTCAGTAGATGAGTTTAAGATCCAATCAAATACACAAACATGTATACTCAAATAGTGAATTATCATTTATTAAAATAAATGTTTACAATCATAAGGCGATTGCCTTAGGACACTTCTCTCATATCACTAACAAACTCCCATTTGGCCTAATGCCAATCGCTACGGTATCTAATACCACAGGCTCTAACATGACCCTCAAACTTGTTCTGAGGCAAGACCTTAGTTAAAGGATCTGCTAAATTCCTTTCAGTGGGAATTTTCTCAATTTGTATGTCATTCCTACTTATAATCTCTCTGATCAGATGATAGCGGCGAAGCACGTGTTTGGATCGCTGATGAGACCTTGGTTCCTTTGCTTGTGCAATAGCTCCATTGTTGTCGCAGTAAACCGGCACTGCTTCATCAATGGTTGGAACCACACCAAGTTCGGAGATGAACTTCTTGATCCAGACTGCTTCCGTGGTAGAATCCGCTACGGTGTCTTATTAGGAACTCTTCCAACTTATTGCGCCTCCATTCAAAGTAAATACGTATCCACGTATACCCACGTATTACCATATCTCCTGCTCCATATATTAGGAACACATCCTTAGTTCTTCTTAAGTACTTAAGGATTGTCTTGACAGCCGCCCAATGATCCATTTCTGGATCAGATTGGTATCTGCTCATGACGCTCAGAGCATACGATACATCGGGCCTTGTACATAACATTGCATACATGATAGATCCTATTGCGGATGCATAGGGAATCTTATTCATGCAAATCCTCTCGTCTTCTGTGCGCGGACACATAGACTTTGAAAGGTTGATCCCATGCCTGATGGGAAGGTAACCTTTCTTGGATTCCGACATGCTAAACCCTTTTAGCACTCGGTCTATATATGTAGACTGCGAAAGACCAAGCAACCGTTTTGATCTATCTCTATAGATTCTAATCCCAAGGATATAGGTTGCTTCTCCCAGGTCTTTCATGGAGAAAGTTTTGGACAACCAAATTTCAACTGTCTGTAAAACTGATATATCGTTTCTTATAAGTAAAATGTCATCGACATATAATACTAGGAATACGACTGCACTCCCACTAACCTTCTTGTACACACAAGGTTCGTCAGGATTTTGTGAGAAATCAAACTCTTTGATTGTCTCATCAAAACGGATGTTCCAGCTCCTAGATGCTTGCTTCAGTCCATATATGGATCGTCGAAGCTTGCATACTTTGGTTTTATCAACCGATGTGAAACCTTCAGGTTGTATCATGTATACATCCTCAAGCAGGTTTCCATTAAGGAAAGTTGTTTTCACATCCATTTGCCATATCTCATAATCATAATGAGCTGCTATGGCCAGGAGCATCCGAATGGATTTAAGCATAATTACCTTCCATGTCGGTTTTCTTCTTGAAAACCCACTTGCACCCTATGGGCTTAATCCCTTCAGGTGGGTTAACCAAGTCCCATACTCGATTTTCGTACATGGAATCCATTTCCGACTTCATGGCTTCGAGCCATTTGTCCCTTTCTGAACATTTCAGAACATCTTCATAACTGATAGGTTCGTCATCGCTTATGAGTAACACGTCGTTCGATTCACTTATGAGAAATCCGTATCTCTCTGGAATATTGCGTGTCCTATCAGACCTACGAAGAGGTGGTGTTGTTTTAGGTTCAACTGATAGCTCATCATTATGAGGTATTGGTTGTGGGTCTAGACTAGGTGTCTCTGTAATGTCTATTGGAGTTTCATGAACTTCATCAAGTTCAATGCCACTCCCACTGTTTTCTTGTAAAAGAAATTCTCTTTCCAGAAATACAGCATGCCTTGAAACAAACACCTTTTGTTCCAAGGGATGATAGAATTGGTAACCCTTCGTTTCCTTAGGGTATCCAATAAATAGATATTTATCAGACTTAGCATCCAATTTGTCTGATACAGTCCGCTTCACATAAGTGGGACAACCCCATATCTTAAGGTGAGTTAAGTGGGGTTTCTTACTATTCCATGTCTCATATGGAGTAGTAGAGACTACCTTGGTCGGGACTCTGTTTAGCAAGTAAACAGCTGTCTTAAGTGCATAGCACCATGTCCATCAAGGTTCGGTTGCGCCTCTCAGATACACCATTATGCTGTGGTATATACGGCAGAGTCCATTGGGACAATACCCCATTATCCCTAAGATAATCTTGAAACTCTTGACTTAAGTATTCACCACCCCGATCGGATCGAAGTATCTTAATACTTTTGCCAAGCTGTTTCTCTACTTCATTTCTGAACTCTTTGAATTTCTCAAAGGCTTCAGATTTGTGTTTCATCAAAAACACATACCCGAATCGTGAGTGATCATCGATAAAGGTGATGAAGTAGCTATAGCCTCCTTGTGCAAGAGTTGACATTGGTCCACATACATCAGTATGTATTAGACCAAGCAATTCTCCACTGGTTTACCTTTTCCGGAAAAGGGTAATTTGGTCATCTTGCCTTTTAAGCATGATTCGCATGTATCAAATGAACCGGATTCAAATGATTCCAGAATTCCACATCGGTGTAATTCGGTCATGCGTTTCTTACTTACATGGCCAAGACGGCAATGCCAAGTGTAGGAGTCTATTCGATTATCTATTCGAGCACGTTTGTTGCTAACTTCGATATTGAAAACGTCACCGGATAAATCTAACGTGTAGATACCATTGCACAAAGTTCCATTCCCATAAAGAACGCCATTTAAAGTTATGTAACAACAATTGTTACTAAAAGTTAAATGATAACCCTTTTCATTCAAACATGAAATAGATACAATGTTCTTTATTAACGAAGGAACGAAATAACAATTATCCAATTCTAAGACACGTCCAGTGGGGAGCTTTAGCAAATATGTTCCGATGGCAACAGCAGCAATCTTTGCTCCATTTCCAACTCGCAAATTTGCTTCTCCTTTGACGAGTCTTCTTCTATTCCTTAGCCCCTGTATGTCATTACATATATGTGAGCTACACCCAGTATCAAGTACCCAGGTATTTGAGGAAATAGAGTGACATTCAATAACGAAGATACCTGAAGAGGATGGGGCATCGGATGCCTTATTCTTCAAGGACTCAAGATAAACCTTGCAGTTTCTTCGCCAGTGACCCTCCTTGCCACAATGATGGCAAGTGCCTTTTGGTGTCTTTTCAGTCTTTTTGGCCTTTTTCTTCTTTCCCTTATTCTGTTCTTTGGCCTTCCTCTTAGAACCTTTCTTCGAGGAACCAACTAACAGTACCGTCTTCTGATCCTGCTTTATAGAAGGCTCTACAGTCTTCAGCAGGTTGAGCAACTCAGGTATGGTGGTTTCCAGCTTGTTCATCCGATAGTTCATCACAAATTGTGAATAACTTTTGGGTAAACAATGCAGAATTAAGTCAATACTTAGTTCATGATCCATTTCAAAACCGAGTGCGCTCAATCGCTCAATGTACCCCAACATCTTTAACACAAACTGTGAGGCAGAAGTGCCTTCCTGCATCTTAGTGGTGAAGAGGAGTCTAGAGACTTCGAACCTTTCGGATCACGCCTGCTCTTCAAACAACTCATGAAGATGGAAGATGATGGTATAAGCATCCATATGCTCATGCTACTTTTGCAGCTCAGGTACCATAGAGGCTAGCATGATGCAACTCGCAAGTTCAGAATCGGTCACATGTTTCTGATAGGCCAACAATTGGTCTGGAGTTGCATTCTCTGGAGGATGGGTGGGAAGTTGATCTTCAAGGACATAAGCAAGCTTCTCTGCCTTAAGGACTATCCTTAGGTTTCGAAGCCAGTCCATGTAGTTCGGCCTAGTCAGTTTATTGGTGTCCAAAATGGAACGCAAGTTTAGAGAAGACATGATCGAGTGATTATCCTAGAAATACAAATTAAGTTTATGTGAGAAGAATGATTAAAGAATGTATCAACATACATAAATAAAATCCTATTTATTTTTCAAATTGAATAACCCTTATTATCAATTCGGGAGATCGTAGGAACATCTCCAAATAGGTTGATATCCAACCATAGATAAGAACAACCATGACTGTGGCCATCAAGTTTTTCTTAGCTATGAAGGTAGGTAATTACACCGATTACATATCACATATATGTAACTATCACTTTATGCTATCAACTAATTGAATGATTGCATAAATCATTGGGTTGTTAACTCATTAACAAGTATGTAACATTGTAACGCCCGCCCTTATATCTACTCTCGGGGCGGGGTCACGTACTATCATTCGTACAAATTTTTTTTCATAAAGTACTAATAACAAAGTACTAAGCATGCTTGTTCAAAACTAACCTATAACATGATAGGTTCAACTCATAATATAATCAAGTATATGAGTAATCCAAGTGTAACATTCATTACTAAAGATATGTTAACATAAGCATAATATTGTAGATATGAAGATCTTTATTTCCCGAGCCACCACCCCACACATCTTCAGCCCTCCTGCCTCTTCCTTTAGTTTAAGTGTCTCTTACCCTTATCTGCAGCATAAGACAACATATAAACTAGTAAGCACAAATGCTTAGTAAGATCCTGTCCTACTCGCAAAATCCATATCATAGAAAGATAAGAGAATAAATCACATTCAAGCATGGTAAGTGTTTAAGCATATTAAACATCTAAGCATATTAACTTCATAGGAAGGTTTCTTTGAAAACATATAAACATAATACTTGAACATAGCATAATCATTAGGGCCCGGCTTGTACTTCATGTTTTGCGCGCGCCCCTAAATAGGAACGAGGTAGCTAATCCCGAACCACCAGGGTTTACTAGGCCTTCTCAAAAGTCCTTCAGCCTAGTATCATAATCATTTGACTCACTTTAAGAATCTATAGTACAAGCCATTACAAAATAAAATAATTATCATGTTCTTTATTTTCATAAAGTATGCTCTTAATCCCAACCTTCTAGGGAAGCATTCTTTAGGCCCTAAGCCTTCTTCGGTCATGCCCTACAAGGCTCATTCTTATGCATATGAATGCATCCATAATCATGATAACTAGCCTAGTATAAAGCATACATTTCATAAGGGTGCCCCATGGGCTATAATGCATGCTCATACATAGATCTCCATAATCATGATAACTAGCCTAGTATAAAGCATGCATTTCATAAGGGTGCCCTATGGGCTATAATGCATGCTCATACATAGATCATAATTCAACCCCTTAAACATATCTTATATATGACAAGGTTGATCACATAAATCATATTCATATCATAGGAAGTGGTAGCATGCTTCATGGGTAAATCAAATGGTTCCTAACCCTAAAACTAGGGTCTTGACCGAAACTCAAGGGTAGGGGTAGATTAGGTTTTTGACATCAAACATCCCCTACCAACATCCCACATATATATATATATATCTCATGTATCATACTATAGCATGCACCATGGGAGAAAATCAAGTCACCTTAACCCTAATCTCGGGTTGGCCGAAAGTCATGGCTAGGGAGAGTTCCATTTTTCCTAATCCAACATTCCATTTAAACATCATTTGCATATACATATCATCATCCCAAACATAAGCATATCTCCTAGGGTACATCTCATACAATCATCACATATATAGGCATATGATCTTACTAAACACAATCATAATCTCATAGGGTAAGTTGTCCTTCACAACCTCATGTTTCATGTCTTGGCCAAATGTTACATGCTAAGGAATCCAATCAAACATTTCCTTTGAATATCACATTCATATACATCTCATATCATTTTACATAAGCATATCACATAAAATAATTTAACCTTCACAAACCCTAAGGTTTCATGCCTTGGCCGAATGGTGTAGGGTAGGGAAACTAGGGTTTTGAAATTAAACCTTCACACAAGCATTTATTCAAACACCTTGTCTACACTACTAGGCATAGATTCATCATAGGCAAATCAAGCATCCCTAAACCCTAATCTTCCTAGGTTGGCCGAATGATGTAAGGGTAGGGTAGGCTAGGTTTTTGACATCCAATCTTCACACAAATATTTATTCAAACACCTTACCTACACTACTAAACATGGACACATCATAGGATAGCAAACAACCCAAAAACCCTAGCCTATTCTCCTTTGGCCGAAACTTGTAGGAGGCCTAATCATATTTTTTTCTTATCACAACATGAGGGGAAACAATATACATCCATACCCTAAGTTCCTAGGGGTCTCCTCATGCAACAAGAAGTAACCAAGGCCTAGGAATGGGTGTTGGCCGAAAGTTTACAAAAGGGAGGGCTCCCATTTTCGAAAACAAGAACACAAAGAAACATTCAATAACAATTACACTGTAGGCGAGGGGATACTTACATCCTTTCGCTTGAGATTCTACTTCTTTAAGTCCCTTAGGGTACCCTTGGTTGAAGGAGAAGTGAAGGTTCCTCTTACTCTTTCTTCTCTAGACTCCTTGGCCCTAATAGAGGGCAAGATCCTTCTTCCTTCCAATCCCCTAGGGTTAGAACCTTAGGGAGCACTTTTCGAAAAATGGAAAAGAGGAGAGGAGAAGAAGGAATTTTGGTTGGGAAGAGAAAGGAAGAAGAAGAGGAAGTTACTCACACCTCTTCCCTCTCTTATTTATACTTTTCTCATGAAAAGACATGTCTCTTCACTATTACACGCTTAACAAGCATGTTTCTTATTCTATCAACAAGAAACAATGCTTGGTGTAGTGGTTAAGACATGGAGAGTGCAACTAGGAGGTTCAAGGTTCAATCCTTGCTTCCTCCCTTCTACTTCTTCTTTTTATCACAATTTGCACTAATCCATATCAAAGCCCTTTAAGCCAAGCCTATCATGAAATTTCATAATATTAATAATATTTCATGAATTCATAATATTTCATAATATTCCATAAATATTATTTCATAATATTTTTAATATTTCATATTCATGAATCTATAATATTTCATGAATCCCATAATATTTCATATTCATGAATTCATAATATTTTCTAATATCCATGATACTATTTCATGAATTTCATAATATTTCATATTCATGAATTAATAATATTTCTTAATATTCCATAAATATTATTTCATAATATTTTTAATATTTCATATTCATGAATCTATAATATTTCATGAATCCCATAATATTTCATATTCATGAATTCATAATATTTTTAATAATTTTCGCTGAATTCATAACATTATTTACATAATATTTTTATAATAATTTTCCATGAATCCAAAATATTATTCACATAATATTTCATAATGAATTCACAATATTATTCACATAATATTTCATAATGAATTCACAATATTATTCATGGTGAAATTTTGGGGTGTTACAATCCTACACATCTTATAAAAAGTTCGTCCCGAACTTTAAACAATTCCCAGGTACTCAAATTGTAAAAATTGGGGTGTTACAATCCTACGCACCTTATAAAAAGTTCGTCCCGAACTTTAAAACAGTTCCGGGTACTGTCTCGTTGAGTGGTGGTGCTGTCTCGTTAAGTGGTGGAGGGGCAGTCCCGTTAAGACGGTTACTACGTCTTCTAGCCATCTTCATAAGAATGAGACCAGTATGAGGTAATAGTTATTCCTACATCCACGCATAATTAACTAGGAGTAGCACATACTATCATGCATAAAGGAAGTTTCGTTCATGTTTACATATCTTACAATTACTTGTCATTATCTATGATACAGGTGATAAATAATTATATAAGACTTAACGCTACTTTCTCTTGTTATGCAAGTATAAATCATCTCTATACATAATCATTACCGTACATGAAATAAAGTAAAGCGAGGTTAGGATTTCTTACTTGGAAGCGGCAGGATGAAGCTTGATGTGTGTGTGGTGGAGGGGAAAACTGCTCTGATACCAACTTGTAACGCCCGCCCTTATATCTACTCTCGGGGCGGGGTCACGTACTATCATTCGTACAAATTTTTTTTCTTAAAGTACTAATAACAAAGTACTAAGCATGCTTGTTCAAAACTAACCTATAACATGATAGGTTCAACTCATAATATAATCAAGTATATGAGTAATCCAAGTGTAACATTCATTACTAAAGAAATGTTAACATAAGCATAATATTGTAGATATGAAGATCTTTATTTCCCGAGCCACCACCCCACACATCTTCAGCCCTCCTGCCTCTTCCTTTAGTTTAAGTGTCTCTTACCCTTATCTGCAGCATAAGACAACATATAAACTAGTAAGCACAAATGCTTAGTAAGATCCTGTCCTACTCACAAAATCCATATCATAGAAAGATAAGAGAATAAATCACATTCAAGCATGGTAAGTGTTTAAGCATATTAAACATCTAAGCATATTAACTTCATAGGAAGGTTTCTTTGAAAACATATAAACATAATACTTGAACATAGCATAATCATTAGGGCCCGGCTTGTACTTCATGTTTTGCGCGCGCCCCTAAATAGGAACGAGGTAGCTAATCCCGAACCACCAGGGTTTACTAGGCCTTCTCAAAAGTCCTTCAGCCTAGTATCATAATCATTTGACTCGCTTTAAGAGTCTATAGTACAAGCCATTACAAAATAAAATAATTATCATGTTCTTTATTTTCATAAAGTATGCTCTTAATCCCAACCTTCTAGGGAAGCATTCTTTAGGCCCTAAGCCTTCTTCGGTCATGCCCTACAAGGCTCATTCTTATGCATATGAATGCATCCATAATCATGATAACTAGCCTAGTATAAAGCATACATTTCATAAGGGTGCCCCATGGGCTATAATGCATGCTCATACATAGATCTCCATAATCATGATAACTAGCCTAGTATAAAGCATGCATTTCATAAGGGTGCCCTATGGGCTATAATGCATGCTCATACATAGATCATAATTCAACCCCTTAAACATATCTTATATATGACAAGGTTGATCACATAAATCATATTCATATCATAGGAAGTGGTAGCATGCTTCATGGGTAAATCAAATGGTTCCTAACCCTAAAACTAGGGTCTTGGCCGAAACTCAAGGGTAGGGGTAGATTAGGTTTTTGACATCAAACATCCCCTACCAACATCCCACATATATATATATATCTCATGTATCATACTATAGCATGCACCATGGGAGAAAATCAAGTCACCTTAACCCTAATCTCGGGTTGGCCGAAAGTCATGGCTAGGGAGAGTTCCATTTTTCCTAATCCAACATTCCATTTAAACATCATTTGCATATACATATCATCATCCCAAACATAAGCATATCTCCTAGGGTACATCTCATACAATCATCACATATATAGGCATATGATCTTACTAAACACAATCATAATCTCATAGGGTAAGTTGTCCTTCACAACCTCATGTTTCATGCCTTGGCCAAATGTTACATGCTAAGAAATCCAATCAAACATTTCCTTTGAATATCACATTCATATACATCTCATATCATTTTACATAAGCATATCACATAAAATAATTTAACCTTCACAAACCCTAAGGTTTCATGCCTTGGCCGAATGGTGTAGGGTAGGGAAACTAGGGTTTTGAAATTAAACCTTCACACAAGCATTTATTCAAACACCTTGTCTACACTACTAGGCATAGATTCATCATAGGCAAATCAAGCATCCCTAAACCCTAATCTTCCTAGGTTGGCCGAATGATGTAAGGGTAGGGTAGGCTAGGTTTTTGACATCCAATCTTCACACAAATATTTATTCAAACACCTTACCTACACTACTAAACATGGACACATCATAGGATAGCAAACAACCCAAAAACCCTAGCCTATTCTCCTTTGGCCAAACTTGTAGGGGGCTAATCCTATTTTTCTTATCACAACATGAGGGGAAACAATATACATCCATACCCTAAGTTCCTAGGGGTCTCCCATGCAACAAGAAGTAACCAAGGCCTAGGAATGGGTGTGGCCGAAAGTTTACAAAAGGGAGGGCTCCCATTTTCGAAAACAAGAACACAAAGAAACATTCAATAACAATTACACTGCAGGCGAGGGGATACTTACATCCTTTCGCTTGAGATTCTACTTCTTTAAGTCCCTTAGGGTACCCTTGGTTGAAGGAGAAGTGAAGGTTCCTCTTACTCTTTCTTCTCTAGACTCCTTGGCCCTAATAGAGGGCAAGAGTCTTCTTCCTTCCAATCCCCTAGGGTTAGAACCCTAGGGAGCACTTTTCGAAAAATGGAAAAGAGGAGAGGAGAAGAAGGAATTTCGGTGGGGAAGAGAAAGGAAGAAGAAGAGGAAGTTACTCACACCTCTTCCCTCTCTTATTTATACTTTTCTCATGAAAAGACATGTCTCTTCACTATTACACGCTTAACAAGTATGTTTCTTATTCTATCAACAAGAAACAATGCTTGGTGTAGTGGTTATGACATGGAGAGTGCAACTAGGAGGTTCAAGGTTCAATACTTGCTTCCTCCCTTCTACTTCTTCTTTTTATCACAATTTGCACTAATCCATATCAAAGCCCTTTAAGCCAAGCCTATCATGAAATTTCATAATATTAATAATATTTCATGAATTCATAATATTTCATAATATTCCATAAATATTATTTCATAATATTTTTAATATTTCATATTCATGAATCTATAATATTTCATGAATCCCATAATATTTCATATTCATGAATTCATAATATTTTCTAATATCCATGATACTATTTCATGAATTTCATAATATTTCATATTCATGAATTCATAATATTTCTTAATATTCCATAAATATTATTTCATAATATTTTTAATATTTCATATTCATGAATCTATAATATTTCATGAATCCCATAATATTTCATATTCATGAATTCATAATATTTTTAATAATTTTCGCTGAATTCATAACATTATTTACATAATATTTTTATAATAATTTTCCATGAATCCAAAATATTATTCACATAATATTTCATAATGAATTCACAATATTATTCACATAATATTTCATAATGAATTCACAATATTATTCATGGTGAAATTTTGGGGTGTTACAATCCTACACATCTTATAAAAAGTTCGTCCCGAACTTTAAACAATTCCCAGGTACTCAAATTGTAAAAATTGGGGTGTTACAAACATTATACATAGCACCCAATTGCACCTCTCTTTATATCGACCTTGGCTGTTGCACAACAAATCGATGCTCCAAGCTTAAGGCTGACCCATTAATCAAGAAATAGTTTTAATATGGTTGGAGCTCATTCAACCGTTTAGTCAGGCTTGGATGTGTCCAACAACCAAAACTAAGGATTGACCTCTGACTCCAACTATATTATTCATAAACTAATTCCATGGTTTGAACATGTTGAGGTTCAAGTCAGGCATGGATGTGTCCATCAACCTAAACGAGAAACAAAACTCCGGTTCTAACCATATTAATGGAAGGTGTTGGCCTTAATATTTTGTAAGGGGTTTTGGGTCTCATCTTTTCTAAGCACATTCATGACATATGTCATGACTAACGATTTCCTTAATAAAGTATGTATGTGACTTAAGTTATCAAGTCTCATTAATTGAATTAGGAACCGGATTTCCTCATTCTAATTTCATACTTTATTAAAGGAATTGTTTTGGGAAACAATTTCCTAAATTGCCATAATCAATTTCGGAAATAATATGTTTAAGACTTTGATTTCTCTAAATCAAATCTTATTAAATTAAGAGGCAATTCCCTTAATTCAACGACATATTATTTTCATGAAAATCTCATTTAAGAAAACTCTATAGGAAACTATTTTCCTAATTAATTTTGGAGACAACAATATGTAAGAGCATCACCTCTTAAATCATATTTTATTCATGGATTTAATTAATTACAACAAATCGTTTTCTAAGGGTGGCTCCCCGAGGCTCAGATACCCAAAGAAAAATAATTTCTTGTAAATCCAATTGGACGGCTCCCCGAGGCTCAATCCAAATCAAACATGACAATTTCAATTAAAAATTGGGAAATTAAATTACAACAACTAGCTTTAAATTGGACGGCTCCCCGAGGCTCAATCCAAAACAAAGAATTTTGTTGTCAATTTAAAGACCAATTCAAATTTAATTGTCAATTAACTGTCCATGAATTTATCTAGACTTTCTTAAAAGAAAGTGCCCAAAATTGCGAGATTTCATAAATTGGTTTTCAGAATAATTGTAAGTTTCTGTTACAAAGAAAACTTACATATTTCCAAAATTGAAAATTTTCTAAAATCAGAAAAATTTCCAAAATTGGAAAGTTTCCAAAGATGGGAAGTTTTCACAATTATTATAAAATTTCAGAAACTAGAAAATTTCAAAAGTTTGCGAAATTTCATGAGGATTTCCAAACTTTGAAATTCCTAAATCTAAAATTTATTATAATTGGAAAGTTTCCATAATTGAAAAATTTTCCAAAATTGAGATCATGACAAAGTGTTCCACAAAACAATTATATAATTATGTCGAACACTAACCGGCTCTGATACCACTGTTGGGACCGGGTGCATGTCGACAACGATACGGGTTCGTAAAACTTTAAATTTTTACGTGCAGCGGAAGAATTAGCATAATAATTTCTCAAATTATTTTAACCACGTATCTAACATGCGACCTTATGATGTGTGGAAATGATCATAAATTAAAAACTTTTGTGGAAAAGTAAACTAATTTACTTTGTACCTCGCGTAACTCGAAGAAAGGGACGAGATCCAACCGTAGCGTCCCTTGGAAGCTCCGCCTCTATTCGCGTCCACGCCGAGTTCTCTTCGGGATGACTTCGCAAAGTCACGAGTTTTGTGCCGACGAGAACTACTAGATTCTCTAAAGGCACAACAAGAAGAACAAGAGAAAAGAATGGAAACTCACCAACAAGAAACGGAATTTAAATTCCGTGAAGAGAGGAGTTGCGATCCGGTTCTTCTTCTTCTTGCTTGGCTTATCCTTGGTGTATGTGGCTCACGGCAACCACTTGGATTGCATGGAGCGCCGGCCCTAGCTCTCAAGGAAGGGCGCCGGCCCTAGGGTGCCCTAAGGGGCACCGGCCCTAGGTGGGAAGGAAGAAGGAGAATAATAGAGAGAGAGAGAGGGGAGCTAATAATCTCTTGATAACTTGATTAGGAATTAAAGGCTTGCCTTTGGTTCCTTTATATAGTAGCATCTCCCTTGCCAAGTCTCCCTCTTAACGGAATTAACGGAATTAATTTTCATAAGAAATTTATCTTATAAATTTTCTTATGAATTATTCCGTTATGCCTAGTTTTATTATAACTAACTTTATAATAAAACAAATACTTCTCTCCTTTAATTATGGAATAAAAATTTTATAAGAAATTTATAAATCTTCTTTATTATGAAAAAATCAATTCATAATTGATTTAATTAAAATTAAAATAAACCATCCCATGGATTATTTTAATTTCCATAAAAAGAATAAATTTCTACAAATTTCTTTATATAAATTTCCTTATACAAATTTATTTATCCATAATTTATAAAACAAATCGCACTAGATTTATTTTATTAATTAAACCAAATAAATTGGTTTCTCCCCATTGATGTGGCCGGCCAAACCAAAGAGGGTGGGCACCCTCTTTGGCCGGCCACTTCAAGCCGAACCATCGCGAATTAAACTCATTTAATTCGTCCAATAAGCCTTCGAAAGACTTAGCCAATTTTAGTTTCTGTTGCTCCTCTGATCAACTCAGATTCGACTTATTTCTCTTGATCGGAAAATCTAATTTTCAACTCGTTTTAAATCCCTCGGATTACTCGTAGTGCGTGTGACTAAATAGGCTTTCGATTTATGTTGGCCATCTATAATTAACCCATTAATTATAGAACGATCATGAGTGGCACCTAGTAGTACATTATGATCCCTAATTAATCGAAAGATCAACGGTTTGACCTCAGAAGTAATTCCGAAACCCTTCAGCAGCTCTAATGAATCGTGCTCCATTCCCTTCACCATCTTATACCCACTTGGTTCAGGACACGGTCTATTTGTGTCAGTCCCCACTAGGCTGACTACGTCACACCTAGCCCAAGTAGTGTCTTTCTCGTCCTTTGGATTTCTAATTACTTTCATGTATTTAAGAGACTCTCACTCTAAACATGATATGCTCTGGCCAGAGGCTTTGAGTAACAATCCGACGATAGGCCTGGGTATACATCTCCTCGCAAGGAGTGGTGAATCCTTTGTAGGCTGTTCAAACATCTTCGGGCACTTTGGCTTATACCCAACCATCCTGGGTCCACACCTCCTTGGAGATGCTTGCTTAAGATGTTAAAGTATAAGTCTCCGTGACCAAGATGACTTTAACACCGCAGGTCAAAGGAACATCGCACTTAAGCTGCAGTAATAACTTTCATTGACATATCTATATATAGATTACCATATGAAGTTTTACAGTCAGTCACTCCAATGAACTAGTTCCCTTAACTAGTATCCATGTTTATCTCCGGACATCTCAATGTCACCAGCCAGTGAAAATCAGCTGATTAGAGAATAACCCATGCTAGTCTCAACAGAATTGACAGCGTCCGTATTTATCAATTCATCGACTAGGGATATTTTCAATACTTCACAATTGCACATGTAGAGATAATCACTAGTTGTGATTCCATCACAAATTCTCTCATGCTGAAATTGTATTGTGGACATTCAGTAAATGAGTTTAAGATCTCAATCAAATACACAAACATGTATACTCAAATAGTGAATTTTCATTTATTGAAATAAATGTTTACAATCATAAGGCGATTGCCTTAGGACACTTCTCTCATATCACTAACACCGACCACCTCTCGGTCAGCCGTTATCCCTTCGGGATCGAGCTGAGGTTTGAATGGGGGCGCCCGGGATGCTAGGGGCTCTCGGGTTGACTCTATCCGCTGGCTTCTCGTTGGCTTGACTTTTATCCACTTCGTTGGCTTGAGCTCGGGGCGCCCGGACCATCCGGGGCGCCCGGGAGCATGGGAGCGCCCGGGAGCATGGGGGCGCCCCGCCCAATTAGCTTCCGAAGTGTACATTTCACCATGGGGGCGCCCGGGACACTACGGGTGCCCTACTCAGCTGTTGCCTCATTCCTTTGAGGCTCTCTGAGCTGCAGACACTCGTTCCTTCGGTCCTGCATCCATGGTTAGTCGAAAATAACACAGAACAATAATATGTTATCTTTATACAGCCTCAGTTGTCTTGGTTCTGACTTTGGGTCTCTGAAATTGAGCCCTAGGTCGAGCCGACGCCTATGTTCCCTCGATGGGGAACGCGTCCTCACCTACTCCTCTCAGGAGAATTTACCTTTTGCGAACCGGCTCCTCCGGTTGGACTTTTGCCCAGCTTTACTCACCAGGTCTTCGTGCCCAATCCGCGACCAGGTCTTAGTGCCCACCTTCCGAGCAGGTCTTCGGTGCCCAGCCCCCGGCCATCTCTTAGTGCCCAATTCCTTGAA
Source organism: Boesenbergia rotunda (assembly GCA_024364735.1). NCBI lineage: Eukaryota > Viridiplantae > Streptophyta > Magnoliopsida > Zingiberales > Zingiberaceae > Boesenbergia > Boesenbergia rotunda. The sequence goes on along the minus strand of JAGFNQ010004727.1, from coordinate 88,694 downwards.
CCAGGTCTTCGGTGCCCAGCCCTCGGCCAGGTCTTAGTGCCCAATTCCTTGAACCAGGTCTTCGGTGCCTAGCCCTCGGCCAGGTCTTAGTGCCCAGTCCACGACCAGGACTTATTGCCAACCTTATGTCAGGACTTAGTTGCCCAGCCCACGGCTAGGACTAATTGCCTAGATTACCTAGGAATTTCCTACACACTTGAGTAACTTTATTAGATCACAAATGATACTTAACTTTGAACCCTTTGCCAATATCAAAACAAGGTTCGATATGGTGCTTCCTGCACCAACAATCTCCCCCTTTTTGATTTATGGCAACACAATTCAAAGTTAAGTAAAAACTTATAACAGTTTAAGAACATATGGTAAAATCAATGAAGTATAATAGTTATAAGGTATAATCAATGAGGTATAGCAGTTATGAACAGACTAGAAATAAAAAAATCTTTTATTCCTCATACTCCCCCTAGAATCCTGAATACTTGTGTTATAAAATCCTTAACTTTGACCTTTCCTCCCCCTTTGACATATTTCAAAAACATACATGGGTGAACAGGGTTTCTAATAGAGAGTTTTTAGTTTTACCAAAATAAATTTAAGTAAAGGAGTTCACAATCTTTTCAAAAAATAGTTTTCAAAGGTACTTTTGATTGGACGTTTTGAAAATTATGTTTTGAAAAACAAGAAGTTTTCATGAAGCTCCCCCTTAATATGAAACTCTTCCCCTTTGAAGTTTTAAAAAATATGCAATTTTTCAGTTTGAAAAAGGCTCTAAGCCTAGTTTAGGTCTTGAAAGGTTCTAAGTATGAAAATGTTCATTACTTTAAAAAAATAAGCAATTCTAAGTTTAGTTTTGAAAAAATATAAAAACTTCTGAGTATCACAAAGGAAATTCTTAGTTAGGAGCAACTCGAAGTTTTCAATAAAGTTTCTTTGAAGAAGGGAAGAAATTTAAGGAAAAATTTAGTTTAAGTCTGTTTTTCCCCTTAAAAATATTCTGAAAAAAAAGGATGTATCAGAGCCTATTAGTTTTGCAAAATCATAAATCAATATTGAAAAAGTTTTTTTTTCAAAATATCAAGTGTTACTAAAAAAAACTACATGATAGTGAACAAGTAACACATTATTAACTTATTAAGCAAGAATTAATGCTAAAGGACAGTTTGTTAAACCAGGTTGACATTTCTATTAAGTTCATGCTTGATATGTAAAACTTAAAGCATTTAATCAATAAATCTAAGTTCAGAACTATATTTGATTCTAAGCATGTTTTAAGTCCATGTTCCGAACTTTTAGCCACTTATTGTTAATCCTCAAGATAAAGAGAAATAGAAATTTCTTAGGTAAAGGATAATTTTTTTTTGAAAAATTTTTGAAAAA
>JAGFNQ010004727.1:0-86930 GCA_024364735.1 Boesenbergia rotunda | reverse complement strand
TCTCCCTTTTTGCAAAAGTTAATATAGAGAACTGAAAAGGAGAAATTCAATATTTAAAATCATTTCCAAGAAGAAATAGAAGGTTTTTTTATTTAAGTCCGAAAAATATATAAATATCAAAGCCCGGATTGCAGATGTTTTTTAAAAAAACATCCTAAATAATACCCAAGGTGACTTTTGCAAGACCAACAAAAACAATTTGATTGCCTAAAAGAATTTCTTTGTATAATGGCAAAAGAAAAGAATAAATTTCAGGTTAAGTGAACAAAAGAGTCCTAAGATTATTTGAAATATTAAATCTTAGTTTAAAAAGTTAAATTTGATTTTTGAGGATTTTGAAATTAATTAGAAATTTAACTTTTAATTTTAAAAATTGTTAAGTTGAATTTTGAAAATTATTAAGTTGAATTTTGAGTTGAATTTTTTAGTATAATTAAGTTGAATTTAATTTGTTTTGTAAGGTTGATTGGGTTGGACTAGGCTTTTAAGTTCTAAGCATCTCACCCAGTCCTACATTCAAGACAGGTTACCTTATTTGTTTTGTGAGATGTTTTAACAGAAATGAAAATTTTAAGTTTGAAAACATGGTTAATTTTAAAAGGTTAAATTAATTTTGAAAATGTTTATTAAGTTTAAGTCTATTTTGCAAAATTATGTTGAATCTAAGATTAGTTGAAATTTGTGTTAGATTCAAATCTAACAATAGTAAAGTGAATTTGATTTTCTATAATTGGCTTCCAGGTCTTGGCGAGACACTAGGCCTTCTTTGGCCATAGCCTTATTGGATCATCAACCCTTTCCTTGACAAAGCCTTTTATCTAAAATTCATCTTCAAGTTACTTCTTGAAAGATTTTGGTCTAACTAGCTTGGGTCTTGGATCGGTAGCTTCGGCTAGTTCCACCAGACTAAACAGACCAAGTAGGGTATACTTGACCTTATTAGAAAGGTTTCGCTAACGTACTATCATCTCACCTCCACCCAATACTATGTTGTTCAAATTTCAACTAAATTACTTTTTTCTTATTCTAACCAATCCTAATTCTAAGCATAAAAAGCTAAGTAAAATTATAATGAGGGGAAATTTCTGGATTTTCTAAGTTTGCAAGATTATTAATTAGTTTTTCTTGTATATCAATTTTAATTTTCAAACTCTCATTTTCTTGTCTTAACATTTTGAATTTTGAATTTATTAATATACATATTTCATTAGGTTATTTAAGCATGCATCCATATCTAGATTTGACCAAGGGAGATTAATTAAAGTATCAACATTCATGGTAAAAAGTGGGTTTTCATTAAAGTTACACATCTTGGTAGGTTGTCCTGGATCTTTGGCTCTTCTATCTTTGCATTCATCTTTGTAATGCCCAAACTCCTGGCACTTGAAGCATTGGATGTGACTTTTGTCCTTTCATGCTTTTGGAACTGGTTCCTTTGTTGCCGTCGATGGTGTCGTTCGTATCTTACGAGTAGGACACTTACTTTTGTAGTGCCCTCTCTCCCTGCATGCGTAACAAATTACATGACTTTTCAAATTTGAATATACAAATTTACCTTTGATTCCTTATTGGGAATCTCCCCCTTGATTCTTGCCGTCTCAGATCTAGACTCATCTTTTGATTCCGTGTCTAAGTCAGACTCGGGTACTGGTTGAAGCTCCTTCTTTGGTGGTTCTTTTGGAGTTTTTCCTGCAATAGAATTTACACCTTCCTCGACCATTACAGTATCTGTTTGATTATTTAATTCTAATTTTGAAAAGAATTTGAAATCAGTTACCATCTCAGTCAATTCATCATCTGATTCTGGTTCTATTTCGACTTTAGATTCGGGTTCAGATTAAGGATCTCAATCTCAGAGCTCTCTTCGTGTAGGTTGATTAGCTTCTCCCACATCTCTTTAGCACAGTTGAAGGATCCAACCTGCTTCAAGTCTTCATTGGTTAGGCCACATTTTAGTATTGCAGTTGCCCTTGCATCAGTCTCGATTTTATTGAGGGTTTGTTCATCCAGTTTGTCCCACTCGATTGACAACTCATCTTCTACGGGAAAAGAGAATCCCGTTTGGATGATCCGCTATAAGTCCACGTGGGCCTTCAGAAGGGACTCCATTTGATTTCTCCAAAAATTGAAGTTTTCATCGAAGAATAGTGGTGGACGGGCACTGTTCCACTCTTGGTTGGCTATTTAGTTTAAACCTCGCACACAAAAGAAACACCAAAAAATGTACCAAGACATGGTCTTGGATTAGTAGTGCGGGAGAAGAAAAAAAATAGCCTAACAAAAATATTGCTCGAATTTCGAGGTAGAATAATAAAATAATAATAAAAAGTATGAGACAAATTTTTAGAAAATGAATATTTTGATTAATGGAAAAAATAGGAGTTAAAAGAGATTGCTCGAATTAAGGTAGCACGAATTTCAAGAAAAAATATTAAAATAATAAAAAAAATTTATGGCAAACTCCCAAATTGGTGGTTGCACCAAATTTGAGATACCCCGCTCTGATATCACATATTGGATCGAGAAACACGATAGAGGGGGGTGAATATCGTGAGAATCTTTTCGGATAAGGATGAGAGAAAATACGCAGCGGAAATAAAACACACACACAAAGAACACAAGTGTTTTTACTTAGTTCGGAGTCGCGATCGGCTCCTACTCCAAGACCCACGGTCCTTAACCGTTTACTGCGGGCAATTCTATATTCACGCAAAGATTTACATAATTTGGTACAAGAATATTGCAGTAAATAAAAGAATACACTTTTCGTTACCGACGCTCGGTGTGGATCGTACTTCGGAGCAGAGGGTCATTGTCGGCGCTAGAGTCTCGAGATCGGAGTTTGCCGGAGCAGAGCGCTTGAACGAAAAGCTTAGAGGCGTTGGAAAGTTGTGTTATGAAGCCTTGGGGGTCGAACCCCTTTTATAGTGCTCCTTGAGTTTGCAAGACTTGGAGAATCACACTTGGTGAACATATCCGAGGGACGAGAGCTGAGGGAGGAGGACTCCAAGGGCAAGCCGGGAAGTGGACTTCAAGGGCACACGTGAAGGGTGGCATGGAGGAAAGCCAAGGGAGGCTTGTGTGTGCATCCGAGGGACGAGAGCCAGAGGAAGATGACTTCAAGGGGCGAGGCAAGGAGTGAACCTGAAGGCATACGTGAAGGACTATGTGAAGACTGGCTGAGAGTGAGTGGGCAGTCGATTGGCTAGAGGGCAGTCGACTGCCAAAACTCACATAAGGTTTTCAGCCTTCTCCCAGTCGACTGGCACAGAGGCAGTCGACTGGTATACCCCCGAAAACTAGCCGTTGGCTAGCAATTAATGCTAGGCTAGTCGACTGCCTCAGGGGCAGTCGACTAGTGCGGGGTTGGACAGACTGCAAGTTTGTCCTGTTCTCCTATAAATGGAGGACCTTTTTGCACGTGGGTGGTATGGTTCCATATGATAACGAAGTGTTACTCGTCTGAAAACTGTTCTCTACTTCCTCTCTCTTATTCTACTACATTCTGTAAAGAGGAAGTCCACCACTGTACAGGTTTCTCCACCTGAAGGAGAATTTTTCATAGTGGAAGTGGTGTACAGCGTGGATCCTTGGACTAGTCACCCATCTGGGTGGATACCAAGTAAACTTTCGTTGTTAGCATTGTTCTTGTTTTCCTTTACAAATTATTGTTTCCGCTGTGCTAACAAACTTGTAGAGAAACGACTGAAAAAGTGCTATTAACCCCCCCTCTAGCACTCCAGATCGATCCATCAGTTGGTATCAGAGCCGGTTCATTTCGAAAGAACTCACCGTCAATTGGAGCAAGTATAATGGTGTTTTAAGAGGGATACTCTACTGCACGACCACCCTTCTTCGACGGGAACGACTTCGCGTATTGGAAAGGTAGGATGCAATATTATCTTATGAACGATATTGAGAATTGGATTAGTATTGCAGATGGTTTTGAGGCACCCGTCGATGAAAGAGGAGAACCGACACCAATGAGATCTTGTTCAAAAGAAGTCATGAAGAGGGCGCAGTCAAATGCCAAGGCCACCACCACACTGCAGTGCGGGCTCTCAAAGGAGCAACTAAATAAGGTGGGGTCGTTCAAGAGCGCCAAGGAACTGTGGGACAAATTGGTGGAATTGAACAAAGGGTCAAACGAGTTCAGAAGAGCAAAGAAGGACTTGCTCGTGGCCCAACTCCAATCCCTCTACATGAAGAGCAATGAGACTGTCAGCCAACTGCATGGAAAGGTGAAGGAGGTAATCAATGAGCTCCACGTGATTGGAGAAAAGAACGAGAATCGGGATATCATCAAGTATGCTCTACAAACCTTCCCAAGAACCACCTTGTGGGCATCCATGGTTGATGCATACAAGGTATCAAGGGATTTGTCCATAGTTAAATTAGATGATTTATTCTGTGAATTTTAACTGCACGAGCAAGCTATCGTCTCGGCCAAAGAGAAGGGTATTGCCTTTATTACAGAAAAGGAGAAGAAAAAGAGGAAGGAGAAGAACAAGGTGGTCTACTCTTCCTCATCCGATTCAGAGGAATCCAATGCCTCCATGGACAGCGACCAAGAGGCATTCATGGTAAGAAAGATGCGTAAGACTTTCAGAAATTTTTCTAACAAATCATATGTTAGGAAAGGGTCCAAAGGCAAGGGTAAGGCCAAAGACATCATATGCTACAAATGCCACCAAGAGGGACACATGAAGAACGAGTGCCCTCAATTGAAGAGAAGAGATGACAAGGAGGAGAAGAAGAAAGGGGATAAGAAGAGGTCAAAGGGAAAAGAGAAGGGTGCCACTAACCTAAAGGCGACGTGGGATGATCCATCATCCTCGGAGGAGGAAGAAGAGCAAGTTTCACACTTTGCTCTCATGGCGATGGACCACTCAGATTCATCAGATGAGGAAAGGAGTTCAAGCAGTGAAGATGAGAGCATCTCTTCATCATCATCCGAGTCAGAAGCTTCGATAAGTGAGGTATACCACTTACCCTCATCTACTTTAGTCAAGATTATTTCTAGCACTAACATGGATTTAGCTAAGGCTAGAAGTAAGATTAAGGAATTAAAAGATGAGATTGCCATGCTTAGAGTAGAATCTACCAAACTTATGGAAGAATTACATGCTAGTTCTCTTACATCACATGCTTCATGTCTTGAAACTGAATATAGGGAACTAAGGAAAAAGGTAGATAACCTCACAAAAGCCCTTAGAAAATTCCAAGTAGGCTCTAGCAACCTAGATATGATAATCAACAGTCAAAGGGCCGTATATAACAAGGCCGGTTTGAGATATAGGCCAAAGACAAAGGAAGTGGCCTTTGTATCACTCACGGGTAGGATTGGTGCATCTAGGAGACTAGGGGTTAAGGGAAACACCAAGAGGGCATGGGTACCTAAAAGATTTCTAAATGATGCTTATGGATCAAAAATTTGGGTACCAAAGGAGTATGTTTTTCATGTTGTATAGGTAAAGGTGAAGGAGGCCTCAACTATGTGGATAGTAGATAGTGGATGCTCAAGACACATGACCGGAGATTTGAGCAAGTTCACTACTATTAGCTACTTAAGAGAAGGAATGGTATCCTTTGGAAATAGTGGAAAATTGAGAATTATTGGTAGGGGCACTATTAAGGTATTTCCCACGATTTCTATACACAAGGTACTCCTAATTAAAGATATGAAGTTTAACTTACTTAGTGTGAGTCAGTTATGTGATGCAGGCTTTAGAGTTGAATTTCATGCTAGGAAGTGCATAATTAAGCATAATGATTCAAATAATGTCATATTAGAAGGGTATAGAGAGGCCAATTTGTATTATCTTGATCTTGCTTTTGCTACTAACCATTTGGCTAAGTGTTTCATGTCTAAAGAAGAAGAAGGGTGGTTGTGGCACCGGAGGCTTGGCCATGTCAACATGAGAAGCATTGCAAGAGTGGCCAAGGAAGAGTTGGTGAAGGGGCTACCCATGATCAAGTATGAGAAGACCAAATTGTGTGATGCATGCCAAGAGGGTAAGCAATCAAAATCATCACACAAAGGTAAAACCCTAACCACTACTACTTTACCATTATAGCTCTTGCATATTGATTTATTTGATTGTCATAGTACTCCCTCACTTGTAGGGAGTAAATATTGTTTAGTTATAGTAGATGATTTTTCTAGGTTTACTTGGGTTTTCTTCATGAAACATAAGGACGATACCCTAGAACTCTTCATAGGATTTAGTAAAAGGGTAGAAAACGAAAAACATCTCAAAATTAACCGAATTAGGAGTAACCACGGTGGGGAGTTCCAAAATTCAAGTTTCACACAATTTTGTGTAGAAAATGGATACAAGCATGAGTTTTCATGCCTAAGGATTCCTCAACAAAATGGAGTAGTTGAGAGGAGAAATCAAGCCCTACAAGAAGCTGCTAGGACTATGCTTAATGCATATTCTCTCCCTAGTTACTTTTGGGCCGAAGCGGTTAACACCGCTTGGGTTTTGGTACATAGATTTCTAGGGAAAACACCTTTTGAATTATGGAATGGGACAGTACCACAAGTCCATTACTTTAGGATCTTTGGATGTAAAGTCTACATTCTAATACTAAAGATGACCTAAGAAAGTTTGAGTCAAAAGCCGATGAAGGAATTCTGGTAGGGTACTCATTAACTAGTAGGGGTTATAGAGTTTACAACAAAAGGACAAAAGTGATTGAGGAGTCCTCAAATGTTAAATTTGATGAATCAACAAATACTTACCCTAGAAAAGCCTCAATTGCTAAGGATATGGAAGAAGTCCAACCCCTTGTCCAAAGAATCCAAGACCTACATTTGGAGGGCAATGATCAAGGGGGAGTAAGAAGTACCCTAGAGGATGAGGAAGAAGTAGTAAATGAACCCATAACCTCTAGGCCCTTGAGACATCACCAAGATCACCCTATTGACCAAATAGTGGGTGATGTCACTCAAGGAGTAAGGACTAGGTCCTATTTTAGGGACCAAACTAGTCAAATATTCTTAATCTCTCAATTAGAACCCAAGTATATCGATGAAGCATTGGGAGATGTAGATTGGGTTTTAGCCATGCAAGAAGAGCTAAATCAATTTGAGAGAAGTGAGGTTTGGGAGTTGGTTCCTAGGCCTAATGATTGCACCATTGTAATCACAAGATGGGTCTTTAGGAACAAACTAGATGACCAAGGTAAAATCACTAGGAACAAAGCTAGATTGGTAGCTAGGGGGTTTAACCAAGCTGAAGGATTAGACTATGATAAGACTTATGCCCCCGTAGCTAGATTAGAATCCATTAGAATTCTACTAGCCTATGCACATGGGTTTCACACTTCACCAAATAGATGTGAAGTCGGCATTCCTTAACGGGATCATTAAGGAAGAGGTCTATGTTGAACAACCCCCCGGGTTTGAGGACCCAAATTATCCAAGACACGTTTACAAATTGAGATAAGCCTTATATGGATTGAAACAAGCTCCCCGGGCTTGGTATGAAAGGTTTTCTTCATTTCTCGTGTCTAAGGGGTTTAGGAAAGGAACAATTGACCCTACATTGTTCCTAAAATCGATATATTTGTTGCCCAAGTATATGTAGATGATATCATTTTTGGGTCAACAAATAATGACTTTCTACAAGAATTCATCAAATTTATGGAAGATGAATTTGAGATGAGTCTTGTAGGAAAGTTAACCTTCTTTTTAGGCCTTCAAGTTAAGCAAACTAATGAAGGAACACATGTTTTTCAAACCAAATATGCTAAGGAGATGTTAAAGAAATTTGGCTTAGAAAATTCTAAGGTAGCATCTACCCCCATAGGAGCCAATGTGAAAATGGATAGTGACCTTGAAGGTAGAATAGTAGACTCTAAGCAATATAGGAGCATGATTGGTAGCCTACTTTACCTCACCGCTAGTAGACCCGATATACTTTTTGCGGTAGGTATGTGTGCAAGGTACCAATCTTGTGCCAAAGAGTCCCACTTAGTTGTAGTCAAGAGGATCCTAAGGTATGTCAAAGGTACCCTTAATGTCGGACTTTGGTATCCTAGAACCCCTAGTGTTGATCTTATTGTATACACCGACTCGGACTATGCGGGTTGCAAGCTAGATAGGAAGAGCACTAGTGGAGGGTGTCAATTTCTTGGGTCTTCCTTAGTTAGTTGGAGTAGTAGGAAACAACCATGCGTTTCCCTATCAACAATGGAGGTGGAATATGTGGCAATGGGTGGGTGTGTTTCCCAACTCCTTTGGATCATGCACACCATAGAAGATTATGAGTTACATTATACCAAAGTCAAAGTCTTGTGTGATAATGTAAGTACAATCAACTTGACCAAAAATCCGGTTCACCACTCTAGGACAAAACACATTGAAGTAAAACAGCACTTTATTAGAGACCATGTGGCAAGGGGAGACATAGAACTACACTATGTTGAATCAAAGTCGAACCTAGCCAACATCTTTACCAAGCATCTTTCCGAATCGGAGTTTACATCCTTAAGAAGAGGCCTTGGAATGTGTTTTGTAGAAGTGTAGGATGAACTTTGAAATATTAGATTTGAAAATGGATGCTTGATCTATTAGGGTGATACACTTGGTTCACTTGCGCTTGTGGCACATTGTTGAATCATTAAAAGTATCAAAATATGAAAACTAGACCAACTATGGGGAAGACAAGTGTTCAATCAATGGACACTTTATCCAAAGATCATAGTTGGACATTTTAAACCTTTGAAAATCATTTTATGTTTTATATGCTTTGCCATGTTCTTAAAAGATATATGATTACAAAATTAGATTGTAAGTTTGATATAAAACTTAGTGGTTTTCCATATTTTTGAGTTTTTTTTATCAAAAGACATGCATGCTTGAAATTTTATATGGACTAATATTTTTCCTTGATAGAGTATATCATTTGAAACATGCCTGCATATTTTTAGAATTTTTAGAATTTTCTGGATTTTTCTGGAGGTTTCTGAATTTTGGCATAGAACCTGAAATCTGCCACTGACAGTGTATCAGTCGACTGCCCCATGGGCAGTCGACTGGCACGTCTGGTTTCAGCTTCTGTGAAAATTTTCAGAAATCCAATCTTCTCAAATTTGATGCCATAGGATTGGAGTTGCTTAAGGCAATCATTTTGATGATGTCAAAGGGGGGAGAATGAGTGGTTTAAGTTAGAATTTTAACTTGAAATGGATGGTTTAAGGTTTTCTTTCTCACTTAGGCCTTGAATGATTAAAAATGGGAAGAAGACATGGATTAAGGGGGAGGTTACCTCTTAGGTGCTGATATGTCTTACATTTTTAATGGTGTTTAGTGTTAAGTAGAAACTTAACTTGGATTACGATTAGAATTGAAAATGGGAGAAGACATGGATTAAGGGGGAGGTTACCTCTTAGGTGTAATATGTCTTAATTTTTTTTTCAATTGCTATCTATTGTTACTGTTATTGTTGGTTGTTATTTATCTCTAAACTTAAACATATTGTCACACATCAAAAAGGGGGAGATTGTTGAGGCAATCGACCCTTAAATGATTGGAAGATCATGATTTTGATGTGTGTGTGTGAATATGTTTAAGGTTAGAGTGTTATGTTGTATTTGATGTGTGTGATTGAGTTTGCAGGACTTGGAGAATCACACTTGGTGAACATATCTGAGGGACGAGAGCCGAGGGAGGACGACTCCAAGGGCAAGCCAGGAATTGGACTTCAAGGGCACACGTGAAGGGTGGCATGGAGGCAAGCTAAGGGAGGCTTGTGTGCGCATTCGAGGGACGAGAGCTAGAGGAAGATGACTTCAAGGGGCGAGCCAAGGAGTGAACCTGAAGGCATACGTGAAGGACTATGTGAAGACTGGCTGAGAGTGAGTGGGTAGTCGACTACCAAAACTCACAGAAGGTTTTCAGCCTTCTCCCAGTCGACTGGCATACCCCCGAAAACTAGTCGTTGGCTAGCAATTAATGCTAGGCCAGTCGACTACCCCAGGGGCAGTCAACTGGTGCGGGGCTGAACAGACTGCGAGTTTATCCTGTTCTCCTATAAAAGGACTACCTTTTTGCACGTGGGCGGTATGGTTCCGTAGGATAACGAAGTATTGCTCGTCTGAAAAGTGTTCGCTACTTCCTCTCTCTTATTCTACTACATTCTGTAAAGAGGAAGTCCACCACTATACATGTTTCTCCACCTGAAGTAGAATTTTTCATAGTGGAAGTGGTGTACAGCGTGGATCCTTGGACTAGTCACCTATCTGGATGGATACAAAGTAAACTTTCGTTGTTAGCATTGTTCTTGTTTTCCTTTACATATTATTGTTTCCGTTACGCTAACAAACTTGTAGAGAAACGACCGAAAAAGTGCTATTCACCCCCCCCTCTAGCACACCAGATCGATCCATCACTCCTAGGGGCGCCTGACACGTGCCTTCCGATCGGAGAAACTTCATCCGCAGCTTGGTCAGCGCTTATCCCCTTCGAATCGGCCTCTGGAGCTGACTTGGGTGCCCGGGACCTCCTGGCGCCCACCTTGACTTGGTCCGCTGGCTTCTGGCTGATTTTGCTTCGACTACCTCTTTGGTTTTGACCTTGGGCGATCGGAACCTCCAGGGCGCCTAGCCCAGTGTGGTGTCGAAGCGATTCTTGTTCTTTGCTGTTTTGCCTTTGACCTTGGGGCCCGGGACCTCCAGGGCGCCTAGACCAGTGTGGTGTCGAAGCGATTCTTGTTCTTTGCGGTTTTTCCTTTGACCTTCGGTGCCCGAGACCTCCCGGGCGCCTAGCCCAGTTTCCTGCCCCTCTCCTTTGGGGCGTTCTAAGTTGCAGAAACACACTCCTTCGGTCCCTGCATACAAGGTTAGTTCCAAAAACAAACAAAGCAAGAACATTAGTTAGTATTTACAGCCGTAGCTGTCTTGGTTCTGACTTCGGGTCTCCCAAATGGAACCCTAGGTCGAACCGACGCCTACTGTTCCCTCGACGAGGAACGCGTCCTCACCTACTCCTCTCAGGAGAGTTTACCTTTTGCCAACTGGCTCCTCGGGTTGGACTTTTGCCCAGCTTTACTCACCAGGTCTTCGTGCCCAGTCCGTGACCAGGACTTAGTGCCCACCTTCCGAGCAGGTCTTCAGTGCCCAGCCCTCGGCCAGGTCTTAGTGCCCAATTCGTCGAACCAGGTCTTCAGTGCCCAGCCCTCGGCCAGGTATTAGTGCCTAGTGTTCTTAGGACTTTTCCTGCACACTTAAGTAACATCGTTAGATCACAAATATTACTTAACTTTGAATCCTTTGCCAATATCAAAACAAGGTTCGATATGGTGCTTCCTGCACCAATAGCTTCACTCGCTAGGACCCGGCTTTACTCACCGGGATTTCCTTCACCTAGTTTCACTCGCTAGGACCCGGCTTCACTCACCGGGATTTTCTTCACCTAACTTCACTTGTTAGGACCCGGCTTCACTCACCGGGATTTCCTTCACCTAGCTTCACTCGCTAGGACTCAGCTTCACTCATCGGGATTTTCTTCACCTAGCTTCACTCGCTAGGACCCGGCTTCACTCACTGGGATTTCCTTCACCTAGCTTTACTCGCTAGGACCCGGCTTCACTCACTGGGATTTTCTTCACCTAGCATTACTCGCTAGGACCCAGCTTCACTCACCAGGATTTCATGCCCAGTCCTCGACCATGACCTTATCTGAACTCATCTTACTCAACTAAACATAAATTGGTGTCAACACCAAAACAATAATCAGGTCAGACTGCATCAACAATCTCTCCCTTTTTGTTGTTTGACTACCCGATTTAAGTTTAGGTATTAGAAGTCAAATGAAGTCAAATTTCATTATCACAAGGGAATCAAAGTCCTCCCCCTACAATAATTAAATTTGTAACAAACCCTAAACTTAACTAACCATTCTCTCCTCCTTTGTCAAACACCGAAAAGGGTCTGGTTATTAAGTTTTAAACAACTCCCCCTTAAACAAGGGTCTCTCCCCAAAACCAAAATAAAGACGAGGAATAATTTTTGAATTGCATATGAAAGGTATATACCATAAATGTATCATGGCAACAATGTATATGCATCATATGACAATAAGTAATGCGGCTGCATCAGACACATAGTCCTGATTAGTCTCCCTGACCGATCAGGTTCGTTGATGTTCAATACAGAAATATTTCTGATTAGTCTGTGGACCGATCCGATTTTAGAAAAATTTCTGAAACTCTGATACGTTCCAGGTCAGGCTGCATTAACAATTGATATGTTCAGGTTTGTCCATTAACCAAAACTAACAAGCACAGCATATCATAAGTCAGGAGTATCGGATCAAGTATATCATGTTGGATCGAGAGAATACGATAAAGGGGGGGTGAATATCGTAAATCGTTTCGGATTATAAGATAGAGAACGCACAGCGGAAATAACAAACGCGAACACAAGGTTTTTTACCTGGTTCGGAGTTGCGGTCAGCTCCTACTCCAAGGCCCACGGTCCTTGACCGTTTACTGCGGGCAATTCTATAATGCGCAAAGTATTACATAAAGTTGTACAGAAGTATTACAGTAAAAACAAAAATCTAACTCTTCGTTACCGACGCCCGGTGTAGATCGTTCTTCGGTGCGTAGGGTCGTCGTCGCGCTAGAACCTCGAGATCAGAAGTTTCCGGAGTAGAGCGCTTGAGCGAAGAGTGTTGAGGCGTTGGAAAACTGTGTTTCGAAGCCTTGGGGGTCGAGCCCCTTTTTAATGCACCTGGGGGCGCCCTCTACGTGTCTCTCGATCCGCAAACCTTCATCTAGAACTCGGTCAGCCCTTATCCCTCCAGGATCGGGCTCGAGGTTTGACGGGGGCGCTCGGGACACAGAGGGCGCCCTGCATGGCTTGGTCTTGCTGGCTTCTCGGCTAACTTCAATCCAATTGCTTCGTTGGCTTGGACCCAGGGACCACGGGGGTGCCTGGGAGCTTGGGGACGCCTGGCCTAGTGAGCTTCCGAAGCGTATTCTTGCTCAACTCTTGTTTGGCTTTGACCTTGGGCACCCGGGACCTCCCGGGCGCCTAACCCAGCTGCTGCCCCTCTCCTTTGGGGCGTTCTAAGCTGCAGACACTCGTTCCTTCGGTTCTGCATCCAAGGTTAGTACCAAACAAAACAAAGCAAGAATGATAGTGAATTTTACAGCCGTAGCTATCTTGGTTCTGACTTTGGGTCTCCAAAATGGAACCCTAGGTCGAACCGACGCCTACTGTTTGCTCGACGGGGAACGCGTCCTCACCTACTCCTCTCAGGAGAATTTACCTATTTCCAACCGGCTCCTCCGGTTGAACTTTTGCCCGGCAGTCCTTCGCCAAGTCTTCGGTACCAACAGTCCTTCGCCTGGTGCCTAGCAATCCTTCGCTAGGTCTTAGACTCCTAGCTGCCCAAGGTTCGACTTGGGTGCTGCCAGCACCAACAATCTCCCCCTTTTTGATTTATGGCAACCCGGTTCAAATAGTTTAGTTAATAACAAACAGGTGAAATATCAGTTTAGTTTCCTCCCCCTGGAAGGAATCTCCCCCTAGGGTTTTCAAAGGTTTGTGGGGTTTGAAAAATTTCTAAGTGTTGGTGCAGACAGCACCCAAGTCGAACTTGTGTTTTGATAATGGCAAAAGGGTTCAAAAGTTAAGATGTTATGTTTATCTAACATGCTACATGAGTGTGCAGATTGAAAGTCCTAGCGAAGGACTGCTGGGCACCAGGCGAAGGACTGCCTGGAACCGAAAACCCAGCGAAGGGCTTTTGGGCACCTAGCAAAGGGCTGCTAGGAGTCGAAGACCTAGCGAAGGACTGCTGGGCACCAGGTGAAGGACTACCTGGAACCGAAGACCCACCGAAGGGCTGCTGGGCATCTAGCGAAGGACTGCTTGGTACTGAAGACCTGGCGAAGGATAGCTAGGCACTTGGCGAAGGACTGCTGGGCAAAAGTCCAACCAGAAGAGCCGGTTGGCATAAGGTAAATTCTCCTGAGAGGAGTAGGTGAGGACGCGTTCACCGTCGAGGGAACAGTAGGCGTCAGTTCGACCTAGGGCTCCATTTTGGAGACTCAAAGTCAGAACCAAGACAGCTACGGCTGTAAGACTCACTAACATATTTTCTCTATCTTGTTTGGTACTAACCTTGGATGCAGGACCGAAGGAACGAGTGTCTGCAGCTCAGAAAGTCTCAAAGGAGTGAGGCAGCAGCTGGGTTGGGCGCCCGGAAGGACCCGGGCACCCTAAGTACAAACCAAACATGAGTTCAGCAAAAGTATGCTTCGGAAGCTCACTGGGAGAGGCGCCCCCGTGTTCCCTGGCGCCCCGGATGCCTCGGGCGCCCCGAGCTCAAGCCAATGAAGCGGATAGAGTCAAGCCAGCGAGAAGCCTGCGGATTGAGTCAACCCGGGCGTCCCCACAGTCAACTCTCAGCCCTATTCAAGTGGGATAAGGGCTGACCGAGACGTGCTCGGATCGGTTGACATGTGGGGGGGGGGGGTGCCCCCAACGTTCAGGGCGCCCCAGGAGGCTATAAATAGCCTCTCGACCCCAAGGCTTCAAGCAACACTTCTTCCAACGCCAATACGCTCTTCTACTCAAGCGCTCTGCTCTGGAAATCTCCCGACTCAAGATACAAGCGCCGACGACGTCCCTATGCTCCGAGATACATTCCACACCGGACGTCGGTAATGAAGAGTTGTTCTTTTAAGTTTACTGTACTACAATTGATATACAATTCTTGTAAACCTTTTGCGCACATATAGAATTGCCCGCAGTAAACGGTCAACGACCATGGGCCTTGGAGTAGGAGCCAACCGCGACTCTGAACCAAGTAAAATCTTGGTGTTTTGTGTGTTGTTTAGTTTTAATTTTTCCGCTGCGTATTCTCTTTTTCAATTCGAAACGACTTACGATATTCACTCCCCCCCTCTATCATTTTCTCTCGATCCAACAAGTGGTATCAGAGCGGGAAAGCTCAAAATTGGTGCAACCACCAATTTGAGAATTTTTCAGATTTTTACGAAATCTTTTTAATTCTTTTTCCGCTCGAAATTTTTTTCGTTAATCGAGGTTGGTGCAACACCCCTCGATAAATATTTTTTTTCCCGCACTACTAATCCAAGACCAAGTCTTGGGATATTTTCTTTCTTTTGTTTATTATTATTTCAGATAAATTCTTAAATGGCCATGCAAGAAGGCTTCAGTACCGTAAGATTGCCGCTCTTCAGTGGGGAGGACGTCTCCTACTGGAAGAGCAGAATGGAGGTACACCTGAAGATTCAGGTGGACATGTGGATAATCATCCAGTCTGGACTAGAAATACCAAGGAATGCTGATGGAGTACAACAATCTTACACTGAATGGGACGCAGCACTCAAAAAGAAAATTGCCAATGCCAAAGCGACCCAAACACTTCAATGCGGCCTAACAAAAGAGGAGTTGAACCGGGTGGGTCCATTCAATAGCGCCAAAGAACTCTGGGGTAAGCTGATCGAACTACACGAAGGAACCTCCGACACCCGAATCAGCAAGAGGGACCTTTTGCTAAACAAACTATACACCATCAAGATGAACGAAGGCGAATCAGCAGCTCAGCTCCACGCCATAATTCAGGAGCTGATGAACGGTCTACACACCATTGGTCACAAGGTAGAAAACCGTGACCTAATAAGGTACGCCCTTAACGCTTTCCCAAGAAACACCTTGTGGGCATCTATGGTAGATGCTTACAAAGTTTCTAGGGATCTTTCCAAATCAAGTTAGATGAACTTTTTTTTGAACTCGAATTACAAGAACAGACTAACTGCAATCTGGCCGAGAAAGGCATTGCCTTTGTTGCAGGTAAAGCTGGAAAGACAACCAAGAAGAAGCCTCAACCTGCACCCGAGTCTGATTCAGATTCAGACTCAGAAGACAGCGAGGGAAATCGACCTAAGTTGGTTCGGCTAGCCCGCGACTACTACAAAGAGCTAAAAAACCAGACCAACAGAAGAAAAGTCAGCCGAAGAAAGGAAGAACCAGCTGAACCCTCAAATGAAAAGAACAAACCCAACGTGACCTGTTACGAGTGCAAGAAGAAGGGCCACTACAAGACTGAATGCCCCAACCTGAAGGAAACAAAGAAGACAAGAAAGAAGAAGGCACTTCAGGCAACGTGGGATGAGTCCTCCTCCGAAGAAGAAGAAGAGGTCCCACAGTCGAACCTGCTCGCATTAACCGCCTCAGAAGAAATCAAGACCGAGTCAAAGTCGGAGCCGGACGATGACAAACTTACATTCTCAGAGGACGGCGAAATAACTGTAAGTGGGTTTTCAAGAAATCAATTAAATGAATTAATTTCCTATCTTTCTCGAGATTTGGCGAAAGCTAAACTCCGAGTCGAATCTCTCCGACAGGAAGTAAAACTCCTGAAAGAGAGAGCTGACTCTAGATCCTTAACTGAGAAGGTTCAAGAAGGAACCTCTACTCAAGTTGAAAAACTTGAGAAAGAGAACTCCTTCTTGAAAACTCAAGTTAAGGGCCTTAGATCAGCCTTAGAATGATTCACTTCTGGTTCCAAGGGTCTTCACATGATTCTTGGAAAATAGAAGTCGGTTCTAAATCGATCCGGACTAGGCTATAGAACCAAATCTAGACAAAGATCCTACTATGCTGTACTGAACCAGTCCAAACCTAAAGTTCAGGCATGGGTACCCAAACTGTGCCTGAACAAATAAACTGGATCAAATCAGTACTGGATCCCCAAGGACAAGATTCACATCTTGCCAAACCATTATCGTGGCTTTAGTCCAGGGGGAGCCAAATTAAAAATAATATTTAATGTTAGATAAAATTCAATTTTTGTTTGCAAATTGCATAATTGATTGTTTATTTAATTCCTGCAATTTACCATGCTTAGACTTAGGAATGGTTAGTTTAAGGAATGAACCAACTTAATTGAAATTTGAACAACATAGTATTGGGTGGCGGTGAGATGATAGTACGTTAGGGAAGCCAATTCTAATAAGGTCAAGTATACTCTACTTGGTCTCTTTAGACTGGTGAAACTAGCCGAAGCTACCGATCTAAGACCCAAACTAGTTAGACTAAAATTTTTTAAAAAATAATTTTGAAAATGAAATTTCATTAAAATGCTTTATCAAGGAAAGGGTTGATGATCCAATAAGGCTACGGCCAAAGAAGGCCTAGTGCATCACTACGACCTGGAAGCCAATTTTTGAAATTCAAATTCAAATTATTCTTTGTAAAATTCGAATCTAACACAAATTTTCAATTAAGTGTAGATTCAAACATTTTTTTTAAACTCAAAATCAATTGTTTTCAAAATTAATTCAATTTTCTTTTCAAAATAAATCATAATCTTTCAAAATAATTCTATCTACCTGTCTCACAAAAACCCATAAGGCAAACGTGATTGACAACTTTAGAATGGGTGAGATGGTAAAATTTAACTTAATTAAAATTCAGTTAATACCTGCATTATTGTTTAAATAAATTTTAGAATGGAATTGACCTAATACTAGTCAAACCATGCTCAAAATAATCAAACCATGGTCAAATGGTCAACAAAACATCAATGTTGTCACTTCCTAACTAATCCGGGCACCTATGACTCCTAGGGTGCCCCCTCATAACTTTCTCTTCATTCAAGGCAGAGAAACTGCCAAGTCTACCTAATCGGGGCGCCCCGGCCCCTGCGGGCGCCCCCAGGACTGGTCAAAGCAGCAAAGCTGCCGACTCCTTCTGACCGGGGTGCCCAGGCCATCGCGGGCGCCCCCGTACGGCATTAGGACACGGCCAATAGCAGAAGCCCTGTCCCGGGCGCTAGGGAGCTCCCGGGCGCCCTAGCTAAAATGCTTATAAAAGGCCACCCGAATCTCCTCATCTTGCCACACCCAAAATAATTCTCCTCTCCAACTCCCTTCCTTCCAAGTGACCTTTCAACCTTCTCAAGCTCTCATCCTCGACAATGCCTCCATGAGCTGCCACCCGGTATAATCTTATTTGCATTTAAATTAATTTTAATTTTCTTTAATGCAATTCCTTCATAATGTTAGAAAACGCCAAGCAAACCAAGCAAACCCCGGTACCGAACCTAGTCCCGATCCTAGGTTCCCAACTTTAGAACCTTGTAATAAGTTTGCTCGAACGACATACAAGCCTATAAAAACAAGCTACTTAAATAGACAATTCTTCTCCCAATCTTGTCCCTTGGCTATGAACGTTATAAACTTTTACCAACTCGACAACCTCGTATTCTGCACTCATCCAATTAACACATCCTTATGTGTAGAATTCTATAACAACATAATTAGACAGAATGATCTTATGTTCGCCACCACCGTTCAAGGGATTCCCCTGACAATCACACCTTCACTACTCAACCGATTTCTTGGACTACGACTCTCACAGTCCACCTTTTGTTGTTACCCTCCTAGGGAGCTTCCCTTTGATGCTCCCTACTCTCACATTACTCTAGATACTCTACACTCCTACTTCTATAGGCATGTTAGAAACCCCCTGGCCAGACGATTTCAGCCTGTTGACCTTCATGTCCAGGACTACGCTCTATATAGAGTTCTAGTCCGATGCGTCCTGCCTTTATCCACTAGAGACATCGCTACCATGCGACCATTTCACACCTTCCTCCTATACGCATTGATTCATCAGCTTGATATCGACATTGGACTCCACATGTTCCATGTGATCCTACATGCGTCCAGTGTTACCACGCAGGGGCGGGTACGCACTCCCTATTGCCACATCATCACTTCCATTCTTCATCATCACGGTCGTAACATAACCGAGGGAGAGATGGCCGAGTTGACTGACTTCAATGAGATAGGTTATAGGAACTTCTCCCTAGCTGGTATAGAGGTCTCGGGTATCGGGGTTTTGTCCTGGAGACGTCAGAGAGCCGGACCCCAGATCGACTCGGATGAGGAGATTGAAGTCGATGTCGCAGATCTGGCAGCCGAGGTTCGCGAGCACATAGACGAGCCACCACCATTGACCATCGACCAGTGCTTCACTCAGATGCAGACAGAGCTCCACAACCTCCGAGAGGAGGTCGAGGCTTACCACTTCGAGCAGATGGACGCTCGAAGAGCAGATCGAGAAGTAGATGACACTCGATACACTAAGATGATGTCACTACTCAGAGCGTGGCAGCCCAACTCTTTTGATCATCCTAGTCCCTCCTCCTAGATTTGATTGGCATTGTACTAGTGACTATTTGACTGCCCCTACTCAGTAGGGTTGACACATATCTGACTTGTATGATTGTGTTGGTTCTCTCTTTTACCAGCTAACTTATTGAGTTAGACTATTTGCTTATCTGATCATTATTAGGATTATGCTTGGTAGAATAGGTTTACTCTACTTTTGTTTTTTTCTGCTTTATTTAATTTGAAAAATCAGTTTTTGATAAAAACTGCTTTACGTGATTTCAAAATCAGCTTTTACTTGGTTTAAAAAATCTTTTTAAATAGAATTTTCGACTTAGTTTTATTTTCAAAAACTACCCCCTTCAAAACCCTCGCAAATGGACTTAGCCTAGGCCCTAACCCTAGAAATACATGCACCTATAGATCTAGAAGCTAGTATCTCACAAGCACCTTAGGGTACTTTTGATTGATAACCTAGAATGGGTTGAGATGCTTAGGTCTTTGCCTTAATTCAAGATGCTTTAAGTCAGTGCATCTGCAAAAATTGGGGCACTAAATACAACTTAAACAGTAATCAAGTTAAGTATCAAGTTTAGAAAATCTAACTTGAACAGAACACTTAACTCGACTAACCCTAGTGAAAACTACTATTTATAACAGTTAGTAAGTAGCTAATTGGGTTAGACAGGACCCTAAAAGAGATAATTGAAATTGGTTTGGTCTTGAATTGGTTCAGTACAGCACATTATGCAATTTATTTATCTTTTTTCTGCTATATTGCTTTGTTTTTGATATATGGCAAAGGGGGAGAGATAGGAAAGGAGAGAAGCGTTAATTTTTTTTTTCAAAATTCAAAATTTCAAAACTTTATCCTTTCTTCAAAATGTACTTAATCTATTTGTTTTCAAAATTATTAAGTTTTTCTTCAATAGTTTCTCTAAGTTAAGCTTCTTTCAAATCTTTTTATGTACTTACACTTAAACTGCTTTCAAATCTTTTTAAGTACTTAAACTTAAGCTATGTTTAAAAATCTTTTTTAAGTACTTAAACTTAAGCTGAGTTCAAAAATCTTTTTTAAGTACTTAAACATAAGCTGTGTTCAAATTTTTTTTTAAGTACTTAAACTTAAGCTGTGTTCAAAAATCTTTTTTAAGTACATAAACTTAAGCTGTGTTCAAAAATCTTTTTTAAGTACTTAAACTTAAGCTGTGTTCAAAAATCTTTTTAAGTACTTAAACTCAAGTTGTTTTTCAAAAGGTTTTTCTAAGTACTTAAAACTTAAGCAGTTGTAAATTTTGCTAAGTACTTATCTTAAACTTAAGCTATGGTTCTAAGAACTTAAAACTTCAGAAGATGTTTCTTTTCTACTGACTTGAAATTTCTTAAGTGTAAACCTTCAAAAGTGCACAACCAATTTTTTTTGGAAAATATGTTTCTAAAGATTCTTTTGAAAATTGTTCTAAATGTTTGAAAAATTAATTCCATCTTTAGACTTAGAAATTTTTGTTAAAAATCCCACGAACTTTTGAAAAACCTAGGGGGAGATTCCTTCCAAGGGGAGGAAACTAAACTTTTATATCATCTGTTCTGATTAACTTAACTTTTTAAACCGGGTTGCCATAAATCAAAAAGGGGGAGATTGTTGGTGCAGACAGCACCCAAGTCGAACCTGTGTTTTGATAATGGCAAAAGGGTTCAAAAGTTAAGATGTTATGTTTATCTAACATGCTACATGAGTGTGCAGATTGAAAGTCCTAGCGAAGGACTGCTGGGCACCAGGCGAAGGACTGCCTGGAACCGAAGACCCAGCGAAGGGCTGCTGGGCACCTAGCAAAGGGCTGCTAGGAGTCGAAGAACTAGCGAAGGACTGCTGGGCACCAGGCGAAGGACTGCTTGGAACCGAAGACCCAGCGAAGGGCTGCTGGGCACCTAGCGAAGGACTGCTTGGTACAGAAGACCTGGCGAAGGACAGCTAGGCACCTGGCGAAGGACTGCTGGGCAAAAGTCGAACCGGAGGAGCCGGTTGGCATCAGGTAAATTCTCCTGAGATGAGTAGGTGAGGACGCGTTCCCCGTCGAGGGAACAGTAGGCGTAGGTTCGACCTAGGGCTCCATTTTGGAGACCCAAAGTCAGAACCAAGACAGCTACGGCTGTAAGACTCACTAACATATTTGCTCTATCTTGTTTGGTACTAACCCTGGATGCAGGATCGAAGGAACGAGTGTCTGCAGCTCAGAAAGCCTCAAAGGAGTGAGGCAGCAGCTGGGTTGGGCGCCCGGAAGGACCCGAGCGCCCTAAGTACAAGCCAAACATGAGTTCAGCAAAACTATGCTTCGGAAGCTCACTGGGCGGGGCGCCCCCATGCTCCCGGGCGCCCCGGGTTCAAGCCAACGAAGCGGATAGAGTCAAGCCAGCGAGAAGCCCGCGGATCGAGTCAACCCGGGCGCCCCCAGCGTCCCAGGCGCCCCCATAGTCAACTCTCAGCCCTATTCGAGTGGGCTGACTGAGACTTGCTCTGATCGGCTGACACGTGGGGGGGAGGGGCGCCCCCAACGTTCAGGGCGCCCTAGGAGGCTATAAATAGCCTCTCGACCCCAAGGCTTCAAACAACACTTCTTCCAACGCCAATACGCTCTTCTACTCAAGTGCTCTGCTCCGGAAATCTCCCGACTCAAGATACAAGCGCCGACGGCGTCCCTCTGCTCTGAGATACATTCCACACTGGATGTCGGTAACGAAGAGCTGTTCTTTTAAGTTTACTGTACTACAATTGATATACAATTCTTGTAAACATTTTGCGCACATAAGGAATTGCCCGCAGTAAATCGTCAACGACTTTGGGCCTTGGAGTAGGAGCCGACCGCGACTCTGAACCAAGTAAAATCTTGGTGTTTTGTGTGTTGTTTTTTTAATTTTTCCGCTGCGTATTCTCTTTTTCAATCCGAAACGACTTACGATATTCACCCCCCTCTATCGTTTTCTCTCGATCCATCACTAAGTCTAAAGATGGAATTGATTTTTCAACACTTAGAATATTTTTCAAAAGAAGTTTTAGAAAACATTTTCCAAACAAAATTTGGTTGCCTACTTGGAAAATTTATACTTG
This sequence comes from Boesenbergia rotunda, assembly GCA_024364735.1. Classification (NCBI taxonomy): domain Eukaryota; kingdom Viridiplantae; phylum Streptophyta; class Magnoliopsida; order Zingiberales; family Zingiberaceae; genus Boesenbergia; species Boesenbergia rotunda. The sequence goes on along the minus strand of JAGFNQ010004727.1, from coordinate 64,658 downwards.
GAACCTTTACACTTAGAAAAATTTTCAAGTTAATAACTTAGAAAATTTTCTAAACATCATCTAAAGTTTTTATTACAAAAGGAATTTTTGGAAAAAATTCAATCTCTTTAGTACTTTTAAACCTTCTATTAGAGAAGTTTAAAAATAAATACTTAAAAAAAACATCTTCGGTTTTGAAAATAGCTTAGATGATTTTACTTTTTGAAGAAAGGATAAAGTTTTGAAAATTATTAATTTGAAAAAATTAATAAAATTTAATTTTCAAATCTTCACTCCTTTCCAATCTCTCCCCCTTTGCCATATATCAAAAGAAACAATGCAATATAGCAAAAAAGGACAAAAAATTGCATAAGAATATAGCAAAAGAATAATGTGTTGTACTGAACCAATTCAAGGTATAAACTTGGACCAAATCAATTTGAATTATCTCGCTCGGGTCCTATCTAACTCAATTAGCTACTTACTAATTGTTATAAAAAGTAATTTTCGCTAGGGTTAGTCAAGTTAAGTGTTTTGTTCAAGTTAGATTTTCTAAGCTTGACACTTAACCTGATTACTATTTAATTTGTATTTAGTGCCCCAATTACTGCAGATGCACTGACTTATAACATCTTGAATTAAGGCAAAGACCTAAGCATCTCAACCCATTCTAAGTTATCAATCAAAAGTACCCTAAGGTGCTTGTGAGATGCTGACTTCTAGATCTATAGGTGCATGCAATTCAAGGGTTAGGGCCTAAGCTAAGTCCATTTACGAAGAAAAATCCTAGTTTTGAAGGGGGTAGTTTTAATAAAAACTAAGTTGAAAAATTGATTTTAAAATTGCAATAAAGATTTTGAAGATCAAGTAAAGCAGTTTTTAAAATTATGTTAGAAACTGATTTAAAAGCAGTTAAAACAGTTTTAAGAAAAAACAGAAGTAGAGTAAGCCTATTCTACCAAGCATAATCCTAACTGCCTTCTTAGGGTGTGAACTCAGACTCAGATAGGGGTTTGGTGAATATGTCAGCTAAGTTAGATTTAGAGTCTACATGCTTAAGGACTATCTCACCCTAGCCATGTGATCTCTTACAAAGTGGTGTTTGACTTCTATGTGTTTAGTTCTGGAGTGTTGGATTGGATTCTTAGTTAGGTTAATTGAGCTTATATTATTAATGTAGATATGAGTTTGAGTGTAGTTAGCTGGAAGTCTTTGAGAGTGTGTATCATCAATAAGAGTTGTGCTACACACTCTCCTAAAGCTACATACTCAGCTTCAGTTGTGGATAGAGCTACACAGTGTTGTTTTCTGCTGCACCAACTTACTAGACTATTTCCTAACAGTTGGAAGCTTACACTTGTGCTCTTTCTATCTAATTTACAACCAGCGTAGTTAGAATCCGAGTATCCTGACAAGTCAAAGGTTGAGGTCCTAGGATACCAAATCCCCACATTTAGGGTGCCCTTAACATATCTTAGTATTCTTTTTAGGGCTGCTAAGTGTGTTTCCTTAGCACAGGTTTGGTATCTAGCACACATTCCTACAGCAAAAAGGATATCAGGTCTAGTGGCAGTAAGATACAGTAGACTTCCAATCATACTTCTATAGAGTTTAAGGTCTACTAGTTTACCATCAGGGTCACTATCTATTTTTACATTTGTGGCCATGGGGGTAGTTATGCTTTTAGAGTTATCCATTTTAAATTTCTTTATTAACTCCTTAGCATATTTGGATTGATGGACATAGTTTCCATCCCTAGTTTGTTTAATTTGTAACCCTAGAAAGAAGTTGAGCTCACCAACTAAGCTCATTTTAAATTCATTTTCCATTATTTTAACAAATTCTTTTAGGAAGTTTGAGTTGGTGGACCCAAAAATTATATCATCGACGTAGATTTGGGCAATAAAGATTTCTTTTCCTAAGGTTTTAATAAATAGGGTTGAGTCAATTTGTCCTTGTTTAAATTCTTTGGAGATTAGGTAAGTTGATAAGTGTTCATACCAGGCCCTAGGTGCTTGTTTTAGTCCATAAAGTGCTTTAGTGAGTTTGTAAACGTGGTCAGGTCTTTCTAAGTCCTCAAAACCAGGAGGTTGTCCTACATAGACTTCTTCCTTGATAAATCCATTTAGAAAAGCTGACTTTACATCCATTTGATAGAGTTTAAATCCTTTACGGGATGCAAAGGCTAACAACATCCTAATGGACCGAAGTCTAGCTACTGGGGCATATGTTTCGTCATAGTCTAACCCTTCTACTTGACTGAATCCTTTTGCTACTAAGCGGACTTTGTTTCTTACTATTTCTCCTTGATCATTTAGCTTGTTCCTAAAAATCCACTTAGTATCAATAATAGATTTGCCCTCAGGTTTAGGTACTAGTTCCCAGACTTGGTTCCTCTCAAACTGGGCTAACTCTTCTTGCATTGCTATGATCCAATCAGGATCAGGTAAGGCTTCATCTATGGTCTTAGGTTCAATTTTTGAAATCATTACAATCTGACTAAGGTTCCTATAAGCGAACCTAGTTCTGACTCCTAAGGTTGGATCACCCACAATCTGATCAGTTGGGTGACTGAGTTTGAGTTTCTTAGTTTTTCTAGAACTTGGTTCAGCCTCAGGTCCGGCTGGTCGGTTTGGTTCAGTGATTGATTCAACTACTTGGGTTTGTTCAATTGCTGGTTCAATTGTCTCAATGGTTGGTTCAATGTTTAGTTCATTTAGGGGTTCAATTAAAGGTTCAGTAGTATGTTCATTTTCTTCTTGATCAGTATTTGATGAATTTAGATCTGGATTATCAAATTTTGAGTTAATTTCTTCATCAAATATCAGATTTTTTGTTTCTTCAATTTTCTTAGTTTGTTTATTGTAAACCCTATAGGCTCTACTTGTTGAATATCCTAAGAAGATGCCTGGGTTGACTTAGACTGGAATTTACCTAGATAGTCCTTGGTGTTTAGGATATGGACTTTGCACCTAAAGACCCTTAGGTAATGTAGGTTTAGAAGTCTATGGTAGTTTAATTCATAGGGTGTTTTATTGTGTCGTTTGTTAATTAGTACCCTATTTTGGATGTAGCAAGCTGTACTAATTGCTTCTGCCCAATATTGGTTAGCTAGGTTGAATTCATTGAGCATAGCCCTAGCGGCTTCCTGTAGAGTTCTATTTTTCCTTTCAACTATCCTATTTTGCTGGGGGGTTCTAGGACACGAAAATTCATGTATATATCCATTTATCTTACAAAACTCCTCGAATCGTTGATTTTCAAACTCTCCCCCGTGGTCACTCCTAAGTCTTTTGATTTTGATATCGTTTTGATTTTCAATTAACTTGCAAAAGTCATTGAATAGGTTTAGGGTTTTATCTTTGGTCTTTAGAAACCTAACCCAGGTAAACCTAGAGTAATCATCAACTATTACTAAGCAGTACCAGTTTCCACTTAGTGACTTAGTTCCATGTGAATCAAATAGGTCAAGGTGCAGGAGCTCAAGTGTGGTTTGAGTTAGATTAGACTGAATTAGTTTGTGATTAGACCTAGTTTGTTTACCTTGATTACATGATTTGCATATTAAGTTTTCATGGTTCTTAATTTTAGGGATACCTTTAATCAGGCCAAGTTGGATGATTTTTGAAATTATTCTCAAATTAGTGTGACCTAATCTCCTATGCCAGAGGTTTGATTGTTCTAACTGAGTTAACATGCATTTAGGTACTAGTCGTAGGTTTATAGTGTAAACATTATTTTTCCTAGTGCTCTTAAGTATGATTTCTGAGTCTTGCAAGTTTCTAATCAGGCAGTTTGTAACGACCCACCTTCTGGTACTAAGCATTAAGGCGGATCGCTACTAACTAACTGACTAATTACTGATTTCTGATAATGCTAAACCAACTAGAAGAATTTAAAATTTCTTATTTCGCTATTTACTGAACTAACAATTCATAATCATGTTTAAAGTACTAACCAGCCAAAATAAAACAAAAACTTTAATTTTATTAGCTTGGCCAGGATTCAATCCCCCAACCTCTGCATTGCATGACTAGAGCACTAACCAGCTGCTCTACACTAGTTTTGTTTAACACAACACCAGTCGACTGATATATATACCAGTCGACTGGTCGGGCCACCGAATGTTTCTGTGCCCGATACCAGTCGACTGGTGTTTTCCCAGTCGACTGGTAGTTTTGAAAACCCAAATTTCAGAGTTTCAGAATGTGCCAAAGTCGATCTATTCCTTGCCAAATGCTCCATAAATTCATATCTAAGCTTCCTAACAGGTCTACAATGATTCTAGGGCATTTGATTCATGTTTTTAGAGGGTTTCTAGTAGGAATAACAACTTAGAAATCATAAAAGCGACATGTAGAAGCATAAACATTAATGTGCCAAGTTTGTATCAACTTCTTATTGTAACTATTCATTTCCCATATCTAAAAGCATCCTTAGCTACTACATGTCATTCTATATGGTGCATTAATCTTAGAACAAGCATATCCTAAGAATTTAGCATGTAGATCATAAGTATCAAGTTCTTACCCCTAAAGCTTAAGCATGTATCCAAATCACCATATTACAAGTAGTAACTCATATCATTCAACAACCACCAACCAATTATTAAATCAGGTAAATAAGCTACTTTAGGTACACTAGGCACCACAAATAACGAGTCTAAACAAGTTAATACATGGTTCTCATAATATATTATGGAATAACTAAAGAAACATGAAAAGGACTATTTCTATGCTTTGCAAGTTCCGAAGACTTTTATTCCAACTCCACCATCACACACACTTTGCATCAAGCCCGCCGCCTCTGCTACTAGTGCTTTCCTTTACCTGTATCTGCAGTATAAGGAAATGCAAACTAATAAGCATAAAGCTTAATAAGTACCATCTAGCCTCACAAAACTATAAAAACTCGAATTATGCTTTTGTAAAACATGCTATGCAAATACACGCTCATATCCATAAGTAATCATGCTAGGCTCATGCTAAAATACATATCATAGAATGTCATGGCATATAACTGAGACATGGCACATACAGAGCTAAAACTGAAAAGTAAGCTATAGCATAACATACATATCTGAATCGGAACTGAAACCAACTAACATAAAACCAATTATTAAATTCACCACATGCTAAAAATAAATTTTTGGAAACTATATACATATAGTAGGTGAAAATAATAATCAACTGCTGTGAACCCAGCAATGTACCAGCTGTGCACGCATCCCTAATAAATCCGAGGAAGCAAATCCCGAATCCATTAGGGTTCTACTAGGTTATCTGAACCTAGGGGCAACTAAGGAGCCCATCCCATACTAGGTTATCTAAACCTAGGGGCAACTTGGAGCCCATCCTTGGACCGAAGTCCGGTACAATGCCACTAAAATAAAATAGTTCTTTTATACTTTTTTTTTTCTTCTGATTCTTGCTTTTATTAGGTTATCTAAACCTAGGGCAACTAGGAGCCCATCCCGTTGGACCTTGGTCCCAATCATAAACTGAAGCAAGAATTTCTATTCTTTAATGGTTTTTTTATAACATTAACTGCACTGAACAATTTTACGTACACCTAACGTGCTCCTTGACCCAAACTGAAGGGTAATACAACGTGCTTGTTCATAATTTACGATTTCTAATCGTAGGACATACATATAAGGAAATAAAGCATACAAAAAATCAACCGAAACTACTTATACTGCAGGTGAGGGGTACTTACATCCTGTGCTAGGTTTTCTTACGAATAAAAATCTGAAATTCCTGAGGGAACGTCAAACTACAATGTTCTTCTTGCTTCTTGGCATTCTCCTCGCGTCTACGAGGGTCCCCATAGAGAATAGGGCCTCTTGAGACCTTCCCTTGGCTTCCCCTTTGTCTTGGGCGGCAAGAGAAGAGGAGAAGAGGAAGAAAACGCAAGAGAGGAAGAGGAGAAGAGGAGGGGGCGTCGGCGCACCTAGGGTTCACGCAACCTCAAAAACACCTCCTTTAATTCTTTAATTCCTTATTTATATTAAGTTATACCATAAACCCTAAGTTAAATACTAACATTACCTTATTTATCCTTCCCTCTATTTTATTTCAACGAAAATAGATTAACCCATTCGGTAACTCTATTCTCTTCTCATGTTATAGGTCTTGGGTTCAAACCCCACTTAAATCTTTTTACTGTGCATTCTATTTTTATTCATTTTGCCTTATTTGTCCATGGAAAAATTCTATAAAAATATCCATAAATTTGGAATTAATTCTAGGATATTTCTAAAATTAGGTTTGAGAATTTTCGAGCATTACACAGTTAGAGTTGGTAAAGGTAAGTACATAACCAGTATCACACAATTGACTTATGCTAAGCAAGTTAAATTTAAAATTTTCTACCAAAAGAACCTTCTTAATAACAAAGTCAGATTTAAGTTCAATGTTATCTGACCCAATCACCTTGAGTGTAGCATTGTTGACAAATGCTACTGAGCCTAGGTTTTTAAACATGAGTTTGGTGAATTTCAATTTATTCCCAGTCATGTGTCTGGAGCACCCGCTATCCAACATCCATTGGTCCAAATCTTTATGTTCCTACACATAAAGAGTTTTGTTGATTTGGATCCAATTAGAATCAGGAGTTGCCTAAATTGATTTTCACAATCTAGTCTGTCTCACCTAATCTAGAGTTGTCAATCACGTTAGCCTTAAGGGTTTTTGTGAGACAGGTTTTGAATAGATAGAATTATTTTAAAAAATCATGATTTATTTTGAAAAAGTTAAATTAATTTTAAAAATAATTGTTTTGAATTATTTTGAAAGAGAGTGTTTGAATCTACAATTGACTGAAAATTTGTGTTAGATTTGAATTTGACAAAGAGTAACTTGAATTTGAATTTCAGAAATCGGCTTCCAGGTCTTGGCAAGGCACTAGGCCTTCTTTGGTCGTAGCCTTATTGGATCATCAACCCTTTCCTTGACAAAGCCTTTTAATGAAATTTCATTTTTAAAATTACTTTTTGAAAAATTCTGGTCTAACTAGTTTGGGTCTTGGATCGATAGCTTCGGCTAGTTTCACCAGTCTAAAGAGACCAAGTAGAGTATACTTGACCTTATTAGAAGAGGCTTCCCTAACATACTATCATCTCACCGCCGCCCAATACTAGGTTGTTCAAATTTCAGTTAATTGGTTCAGTCCTTAAACTAACCAGTCCTAAGTCTAAGAATGGTAAATTGCAGAAATTAAATAGACAAACAATCATGCAAATTAAAACAAGAATAGAAATTTATCTAACTATGAATATTGTTTTTAATTTGGCTCCCCCTGGACTAAAGCCACGATAATGGTTTGGCAAGATGTGAATCTTGTCCTTAGGGATCCAATACTGATTTGATCCGGTTTGTTTGTTTAGGCACAGTTTGGATACCCATGCCTGAATTTTAGTTTTGGACTGATTCAGTACAGCATAGTACGATCTTTGTCTAGACTTGGTTCGATAGCCTAATCCGGATCGATTTAGAACCGACTTCTGTTTTCCAAGGATCATGTCAAGACCCTTGGAACCAGAAGTGAATTGTTCTAAGGCTGCTCTAAGGTCCTTGACTTGAGTTTTCAAAGAGGAGTTCTCTTTCTCAAGTTTTTCAACTTGAGTAGAGGTTCCTTCTTGAACCTTCTCAGTTAAGGATCTAGTGTCAGCTCCCTCTTTCAAGAGTTTTACTTCCTGTCGGAGAGATTCGACTCAGATTTTGGCTTTCCCCAAGTCTCGAGAAAGATAGGCAATTAATTCAGTTAATTGATTTCTAGAAAACCCACTTACAGTGATTTCGCCATCCTCTGAAAATGTGAGTTTGTCATCATCCGGTTATGATTCTGACTCGGTCTCGATTTCTTCCGAGGCTGTCAGAGCGAGCAGGTTTGACTGTGGGGCCTCTTCTTCTTCGGAGGAGGAGGACTCATCCCACGTTGCCTGAAGGGCTTTCTTCTTTCTTGTCTTCTTTGTTTCCTTCAGATTGGGGCATTCCGTTTTGTAGTGACCCTTCTATTTGCATTCGTAACAGGTCACATTTGGTTTGTTCTTCTCATTTGAAGGTTCAGTTGGTTCTTCCTTTCTTCGGCTGACTTTCCTTTTGTTGGTCTGATTTTTTAGTTCCTTGTAATAATCCCGGGCTACCCAAACCAGCTTAGGTCGATTTCCTTCGCCGTCTTCTGAGTCTAAATCTGAATCAGACTCGGGTGTAGGTTGAGGCTTTTTCTTCGTTATCTTTCCAGTTTTACCTGCAACAAATGCAATGTCTTTCTCGGCCAGATTGCAGTTAGTTTGTTCATGTAATTTGAGTTCCAAAATTAATTCATCTAGTTTAATTATAGATAAATCCCTTGAAACATTGTACGCATCTACCATAGATGCCCACAAAATATTTCTAGGGAAGGCATTAAGAGCATACCTGATTAGGTCACGGTTCTCTACCTTTTGACCGATGGTGTGTAGGTCGTTCATCACTCCTGAATTCTGGCGTGGAGCTGAGCTGCAGATTCGTTGTCGTTCATTCTGATTGTGTACAGCTTGTTCAGCAGGAGGTCCCTCTTGCTGATTCGGGTGTCAGAGGTTCCTTCGTGCAACTCAATTAGCTTACCCCAGAGCTCCTTTGCACTGTTGAAATGACCCACCCAGTTCATCTCTTCTTTGGTTAGGCTGCATTGGAGTGTTTGGGTTGCTTTAGCATCGACTTCAATTTTCCTTTTTAGGGCAGTATCCCATTCGATGTAGGATTGTGGCACTCCATCAGCATTCTTGAGAATTTCCAGTCCAGACTGGATTATTATCCACATGTCCACCTGAGTTTTCAGGTGGACTTCCATATGACTTTTCCAGTAGGAGAAATCCTCCCCACTGAAAAGTGGTGGTCTGACTGTACTAAATCCTTCATGCATAGCCATTTAGGAATTATTTCTGAAAAGAGAACGAAAAGAAAAAAAATATCCCAAGACTTGGTCTTGGATTAGCAGTGCGGGAAGACGATAATAAAAAATATTTATCGAGTGGTGTTGCACCAACCTTGATTAACGATAAAAGTTCGAGAGAGAAAAAAAAATTAAAAAAATATTTCGTAAAATTCGAAAACTCTCAAATTGGTGGTTGCACCAAATTTGAGCTTCCCCGCTCTGATACCACTTGTTGGATCGAGAGAATACGACAGAGGGGGGTGAATATTGTAAATCGTTTCGGATTATAAGATAGAGAATGCACAGCAGAAATAACAAACGCGAACACAAGATTTTTTACTTGGTTCAGAGTCGCGGGTGGCTCCTACTCCAAGGCCCACGGTCCTTGACCGTTTACTTCAGGCAATTTTATAATGCACAAAGTTTTACAGAAAGTTGTACAGTAGTATTGCAGTAAAAACAAAAATCTAACTCTTCGTTACCGACGCCTGGTGTAGATCATTCTTCGGTGCGTAGGGTCATCGTCGGCGCTAGAACTTCGAGATCAGAAGTTTCCGGAGCAGAGCGCTTGAGCGAAGAGTGTTGAGGCGTTGGAAAAGTGTGTTTCGAAGCCTTGGGGGTCGAGCCCCTTTTATAATGCACCTGGGAGCGCCCGGGATGCTGGGGGCGCCCTCCACGTGTCTCTCGATCCGCAAACCTTCATCCGGAACTCCGTCAGCCCTTATCCCTCCAGGGTCGGGCTCGAGGTTTGACGGGGGCGCCCGGGACACAGAGGGTGCCCTGCATCACTTGGTCTCGCCGGCTTCTTGGCTAACTTCAATCCAATTGCTTCGTTGGCTTGGACCCAGGGCGCCCGGGGCATCCGGGGCGCCTGGCCCAGTGAGCTTCCAAAGTGTTTTCTTGCTCAACTCTTGTTTATCTTTGGCCTTGGGCGCCCGGGACCTCCCGGGCGCCTAACCCAGCTGCTGCCCCTCTCCTTTGGGGCGTTCTGAGCTGCAGACACTCGTTCCTTCAGTCCTGCATCCAACGTTAGTACCAAACAAAACAAAGCAAGAATGTTAGTGAATTTTACAACCGTAGCTGTCTTGGTTCTGACTTTGGGTCTCCAAAATGGAACCCAAGGTCGAACCGACGCCTACTGTTCCCTCGACGGGGAACACATCCTCACCTACTCCTCTCAGGAGAATTTACCTGTTGCCAACCGGCTCCTCCGGTTGGACTTTTGCCCGGTAGTCCTTCACCAGGTCTTCGGTATCAAGCAGTCCTTCACCTGGTGCCTAACAATCCTTCGCTAGGTCTTAGACTCCAAGCTGCCCTTCGCTAGGTGCCCAGCAGCCCTTCGCCAGGTCTTGGGTTTCGATGCCTAGCAGTCCTTCGCTAGGACTTCAATCTGCACACTCAAGTAACATGTTAGATAAAAATAACATCTTAACTTTTGAACCCTTTGCCATTATCAAAACCAAGGTTCGACTTGGGTGCTGTCTACACCAACATATCAGTATCAGAGCAATCAAATATATCTATACCAGACTAATCAATTAAACAAATTAATATGGTTGGCTAAGTGAATGATGACAACTCACTTCAAATAAAACCCTTGAGAAGGATATCATGTTTCTGGTTGAATCTCACCCAAGATTCAGCTTTTGAGGAGGGTTTAACAAAGAGAGATTTAGCTTTGTTGCTCCCTTGATGTCATGAGGAAGCCTCGTGGTCCAAGACAAAAACCAATCAAAGGAACATACAATCATTTGATCATCAAACAAAAAATTGTCAAACATGGATAACAAAAATAATGAATGTATATTGCTATTTGGTATAGATGAATTAGATAATTTCTTCACAAATTTAATCATAGTAGAACTTTTACACTAAAGTAGATACCTAGCTACTCTACATATGCCCAGAAGAAGTTTTGTTGTTTAAATGAGAGAACAAACGCCAGTCCAGTGTTACACTTATTCATGATTAAGTAATTTGAATTCCATAAAAATTACTAGCCAAGGAATTATATCATTATAAGGACCAAAACAATGGAGATCAAAGAATTTAATTAGAATTTTCCATACCTAGTCATGTGTATAACAATTTTTCTCTGGTCATATGTTTGGAGCACCCACTATCAACAGACCATGTTGATAGATGCTCCCCCTCAACCAATGCTACACAACACAAAAGATAGATAATTTAGGTACCCAAACCTTGGGACCTAATGAACCTGCAATGCAAGTTTTTGGCACCCATGCCAAAAACTAGGTTCCATAGGTTGATCTAAGTCCATGAACCCTAGAAGCATTTGATGATCTAAATTGGGTTCTAGACATCAATGGCATAAAGCTAGGTTCCTTAGGTTGATACCCTATACCGGCCTTGTTGTAGACCGCTCTTTGGGAGTTGAGGATCATATCCAAGGTCTTAGAACTATTTAAAAATTTCCCAAGAAGATTCTTGAGTTTTTCAATTTCACTCTTTAGGGCCTTGTTCTCATCCTCAAGAGTCTCAACATGTAAATCATCAATTACCTCATCCTTTGTAACGACCCAGAAAATTTTCTCAATATTTTCTTAAAACTATTGATCATGTCTAGATAGTTTTTCGAGGAATCTAGAAATACTAGTATGAACCTTAGCATAATTATCTAGGATTTTCCCATATAAATTAAGAAGCTAACTAATGGAAATGGGTTTCAATTAGGAATATTAGCATAGTTATGGGAGGATCTTAGAGGGGGCATTGCCGAAAATAAAAAAAATAAAATAAAATAAAATAAAAATAAAGTGCATGCACCAAGGATTAAACCTTGGACCTAATATACCACCATGCATGTACTAACCAATTCACCTAGCAAGGGAGTGCTAGTGGAAAAGGGAAGGGATTTTAGTTGAGGCTAAAGGAAGTGAAGAGTCATTGCATCATGTCTCTTCACTTGCCTCCTTCATCTAGTATATAAGAGAGGGGAATGGAAGAGACAACTTAGCACTTAAGCATTTGTCTCTTCTTCCACCAAAAACTCCTTCTTCCTTCTTCTTTCTCCTCCTAGCCGAAACCTACAAAGTGGGTTATCCCTTGGAAAAGTTTCACAAAGAGACCTCTTCTTCAAGATCTAAGGGTTTTCTACAAGGCTACAAGGGCTAGGGGTAGTCTAAGGTCAAGGAAATTTTCTTTTGGCTTCTCTATTCAAGGTGATAATCAAGATAACCCAAGGTAAAACCTCCTCACCTGTGGTATAATAGTTTTCAAGTTGTTTTTCCATGATATAAAAACTTGGTTGAATTATATGTTGAGAAAACTAGGGTTAGGGCTTGTAAAGGTTTCGGCCAAAGCATATAGTAGGGTTGGGATGACATCAAAACCTTTCATATGACTTCTAATGTTTCCTTATGATAAATAATGAATGAATCATGATTGGTGAAATTTTGTAGCACCCAAAGAGGCTCATGAAGTTTCGGCCACCCCCCTTAGTTTTAGGGATTAAGTTTAGATCTAACCTCCAAGCATGTTACTAAGAACCCTATGATGTAATGAAGGTTAATTGTAAATTTTATGGATTTTTCATGGACTCATTTTCTCCTATAGGGTTTCGGCCATGATCAAGAATAGGGTTGGAACTTAGGGTTAGTTCCATTTAAGGGTTCTAATAGCTTCCTATGGTATTGTATGCATGGTATTGGATGTAATTGTGAATTATGTGAAATTTTTATGGACACTTTCCCCTTCTAGGGTTTCGGCCAAGACAAGAATGAGGGCCAGGACTTAGGGTTAACTCCAATCGAGGGTTCTAATGGCTTTCTATGGCAGTGTATGTATGGTATGTGAATAGGATCAAGGATGTTGTAGGGTTTTTGATAATGTCCAAACCCTAAGTTTATATGTTATGCATAATGACCCTGCATGTTATGTTAAGTATCATGTTTTAGTAGGATTTATTTATGAATACCTGTCATCATATATTATGAATACACGTGTCATGAGGTAGGAAGAAGTAGGCAGGCGTTAGGATTAACACGTTGGACATATGTATAAAATAGTTATGTAAATTTATTCATGCTTATGTTGAATGTTATGAACCCAGTTAGTAAGTATCATGTTCCTAAGGATCTTACCCATGCATGTTTTATCATAGATACCATGATCTTTTATGATATGTGATACGTACCATATATGTAATGCATGCTTACCTGAGGTACCATGATTATGCAAGCTTTATGAACTGGGATGATGTTTATACTTTAGGACATAATTATGTATGTATGTCATGGTTTTTGAATGAAAACGATGAATGAAGTTAAAGTTCATGCCTTCGAGGCATAATGATGATATGGAATGAAAATGATGAATGAAGATAAGGCTCATGCCTTCAAGGCATAATGATGATGGTAAGCATTAAGAATGAATGATTATGCCATGTATGTATATGAATGAAGAAGCATGTGAAATTATTTTATTTTATGAATGGGCTTGTACCTGACCTAAGTAAGGTCCACGGTTCTGGACTACCGATGAAGTTGTCCACGGTTCTGGACTACCGATGAAGCTGTCCACGGTTCAGGGACTACCGATGAAGCTATCCTTACCCTAGTAGGTCGAGATTAGCTACCTTGTATTTACTTAGGGATGCACACATATGATGTATGAATGTGGTACAAGCCAGGGCCCCCATGATGTTATAATTATGTTTACGTATTTATAAGTATGATTTTCAAATAAGCATCCTTATGTATATGCATTTGACTCATGCATCCATTCATGTTATGCATTTATGCTAAGAATATGCTCATGATATGCTTATGATTTATGCTAAGAATATGCTTATGATATGCTCATGATTATGCTAAGAACATGTTTACGAATTGTGTTAGGAAGATGCTTATGTTTATGTTAAGAACCATGTCCTGTTAAATATTTTTTTTATGCTTTATGTTAAGAATCATGACATGTTAAATGTCTTTTATGCTTATGTTTATGTTAAGAATCATGCCATATTAAATGTCTTTTATGCTTATGCTTATGTTAAGAACCATGCCATGTTAAATGTCTTTTATGCTTATGTTTGTGTTAAGAACCATGCCATGTTAAATGTCTTTTATGCTTATGTTTCAGGATAAGAATCATGTACTGCTAAATGTTCATATGATTATGTTTTATGTGACGTATGGATTTTAGTGAGTAGGAAAGGGTCTTACTAAGCCTGTGTGCTTATAGTCTTATTTTCGTATACCGCAGATCAAGCAAGGCGGTACTAAGGGAAGCAGCAGGAGGGGCAAAAGCGTGTGTGTGGTAGTGACATGGAAAAGGATTCTTCTATTTATACTTGTTGCATGTCTTGTGTTTTGAAATGCCTCCTTAGATTCTATGCTATACTTATGATCGTTATGCCTAAGGAACAACCTACTACTTATGATGCTTATGGATAAGTTACTTACTACTTACGATGCTTATGGATGAGTTATGGAATGTTTATATCATGATGCTGCGTATGCTGCCAATATGCTAAGTTACAATGTCACCATGTTCATGAATGATGGTTAGGGCATGAATACATGATTTAAGTATTAGTTGCATGGTTAAACACATGTGTAATAAGTTTAAAGAAAAAAAATTATTCCGCTGCATTAAGATGTTCATATGCCTATGTATGTTAGCGTAACGTCGCCCTCTCGCCACATCGTAAGGTGAGGGAAAAAGGCGGGCGTTACATCCTTAGAGGGTTTCAATTGTTCTACTTCCAATTTTAATGATTTTACCTTGTCCTTAGATTTTTTAAGCATGGTAGTTAAACATGCAATGGTTCTATAACATTTATCTAACTCGGGAGTGATTACCTCTTCATCATTCGAAGATGATGAAGCCGCAGTTGAAGGATTACTTGATTCGTCTTCACTCTCCATGTCCGAATCTTCTAAGGCCATGAGAGTCATGTGACAGATGCTCTTCTCCTCCTCCTTTTCCTTCTTCTTCTCCTTCTTCTTCTTTCTTCTGTCCCCTGCTACAAAAGCAATACCCTTCTCCTTTGGGCTTTTGTTAGCAATCTCATGTAGTTCCATTTCACAAAAGAAATCTTCTAATTTAACAATAGAAAGATCCTTAGATACCTTGTAGGCATCCACCATGGATCACCACAAGACATTCCTATGAAAAGATTTAAGTATATACCTTACAAGATCACGGTTCTCGACCCTCTCATCGATTGAGTGCAAACCGATGAGGATTTCCTTGAACCGACCATGAAGCTTACTTACAGTTTAATTTTCATCCATAGAGAGGTTCTGGAGTTGGCTGAGGAGGAGGTCTTTCTTAGCAATCCGGGAATCTCGAGTGCCTTCGTGAAGCTCTATGAGCTTGTGCCACAAATCTTTTGCACTTGAGAAAGGACCAACATTGATGAGTTGCTCCTTGGTCATCCCACACTGCAGGGTGACCACTGCCTTAGCATCAGCCTCACCTTTTCTTATATGATCGGCTAACCATCTTGAGAACTCAAGTTCATTGCCCTCCACATCCATTGGAGGAGTGAAGCCCTCATTGACTGAGAACCACATGTCGATATTGGTCTTCAAATAATACTCCATTCTTAACCTCCAATATTGGAAGTCTGCTCCATCAAAAAATGGGGGTCTGTTAGTGCTGAAGCCTTCTCTCAAAGTCATCCTTCTTTGCTCTCGGGTGTTAAACCATTGGAAAGAGCCCTAGGCTCTGATACCACTTGTTGGATCTTGGATGGCTAGAGGGGGGTGTGAATAGCCACCTGATAAGTACCATTTTATTGATTATTTTAGTTGCTAAAATCCAGGTTTGACCCATATTTTACTTTCTTAATTGTGAATTTACCCTAGGTTCTAGGACTTATTTTTATTTTGGACTTAATTGCAAATCTTTACATATTTGGATTATTTGGCCACTAAATTTTTTATCTATATTTGTAGGCATGAAAGGATCATGGACCTAGGGCATACTGGGTCAAACTTGAGTCGGAAGTGGACCCGGATCGAGTTATCAAGCTTCGGATTAATCTTGGTCGTCCGACTCAAAAGAGGCTAGATCTGAGCCATCTGGGACCATCTGAGGCAATCCGAGCTAGGGTTAGGGTTAATCAAGCACTCTGATCTAGATCTGAAGGTTTCATCCAAATCAGAGCTCATTCAACCGTTGGATCAAGCTCGGAGGGCTCTAGACTGCCCGTTCAAAGATTAGGTTGATTTGGACCATCCGTTGCAAATCTAGAGGATCCGAGCTACCCCGAGACAGATCCTGACCCTTGATCAACATCATCAAAGTTTGGGTCAGATCGGATGAAGATCAGCCGTTGGATCTCCTCCAATCAATCTGGGTCGTCCATTGCTAACTATTTAATCAAAAATTGGCCACAGCTCCTCGTTGTCGCGTCTTCACCGCAGCAGTGTTCTTCTTCATTTTCTCTTCGTTTTCGCTTGCAATTTCTTTAGTTTGAAGGCGTGACCACCTCAACTTCAACCCTAGATCAAGATTTGGATCATTGGAGGTAGCTTCGGTGGAGAATTCAGCTCAATTTGGCACCAGACAGAGTAGTTTGAGGGTTTCGACAGCTCTGTGGTCCAATCACTTGGATCTCATCCACAAGCCATTTCCGATCATCTGAGCCGTTTGTAGGGGTCCTCAGGTGAGCTCAGATGATCCTCGAATCATCATCGTAATCCATTTAACTGAGATCGAAGAGTTCGGATTAGATTTCCCCAGTTGAGTGCAGTTTGAGCAGAGTCGAGATTTGAAGCTTATTTCCAGTGATTTGCGGAGCTGAAGGGGTTCTTGGCTTGCCCTTGCGTGACGAACAAGGAGGTTTTGAGCTCGGGAAGGGTTGAGGATTAGTTTCAATAGGAATTTTCAGTTCTAAAGCTGTAGTTTCATTTCTGAAATCTGTCCATTACTGAATTTTTCGTATCAGCTGTTTGGAAGTTGTTTTCTGAATTGTTTTAGCTTCAATTGCATTTAATTCTGCAAGTAGTTGGCTAATGAGTTTGTTTAGTGTACAATTGCTTTTAATTTTAGGTTAATTCCTGTTTAATTTCGGGTGTATCAAGTTTTTCTTGTGTATCAGTTTATTGTTCTGTTTTTCCTGCGTATCAGTTTAAATCTCAGCAAGTTTCAGTTTAGTTTTTCTTCATCTTTTCTGCAAATTAGGCTAATGAATTCGATGTCAGTTTGTGCTGTTTGTAGCTGCATTCGAGTTGTGGCTAAACTTCTGCATTTGGTTCTTGCATTTTAGTGTTTGTTCTGCACATCTTTTGTTTCTGAAATGAGTAATCCCTGCGTATCAACTTCCATGTCTGCCACTTTAGTTTCAGTTTTGAAATGTTTCAGTTTTTAGTTCTCGACTTTGCATCAAGTGAATTTAGTTCTTAGGAATCTTATGTGACATTAGCTTGGAGCAATCAATTACAGCTGTTGTTTGGTTTAACATCCCAATCGGTTTCTAAAATTTTGCATGTATCCCTGCATTTCTGCATTTCTGCATACAGTCTTTGTAAGTTCACTTCAGGTTTAGGTTTATATCTGAGTGATCCATGGTTGGTCTGGATTTCTTCACTTCCTTCAGCGAATTTCTTTAATACTAGCTTGTTTTCCAAATTGATTTGGTCAGTGTAATTCCTGAATTGCTAGTGTCCATTTGGCACATAGTTTTGCTACTCCTTTTTCTGCGTATCATGCTGTTCTTATTGCTGCAATAGTGTCAAGGGAATTTTCGTCTTTGAGTGATAACTTCTAAAGCTCATAACCTTTTGCAGTGTACTCTTGCATTTGTGTGTAAGTTTGATTTCCGAATGGTGCAAGTTTGCATTAGTAGATTAAGTTGTTGATTGGTCGAGTTATTAATTGCATTCACCCTGTTTAGTTCATTAGTTATGTCTACTTGCTTTTCGTTGCTCTTCCAATTTTATTTGAAACCAAATCCGATTTTTACTTGAAACCCAAAATTCACAAACAACACATAAACTCAAGCGCGAATCAAACAACTTCAACTAGCCCTAGGAAAAATACGACCTGTGGCCCCTTTACTACGTTTTCATTCTTTGATTGCAAAAAGGATTTCCAGCTTACACACATCTAAATTTTGAGAACCACACATTCGTGACACCTATCTCGGGTCCATCAAAATTTTTGGCGCCGTTCCCGGGGAAGCAACTAGTTGATTTGTTTGATTTTTGCTTGTGTGCTTATGGGCATATCATTCGATTCTATTTTCTTTTGCTTTATCTTTTGTATACGGTTGCTGCCATTTTTCTTGTTTGATTTGTGACAGGGCTGCAAGATCAAAATGTTTTCAAATGCACAACCAGAACTCAAAGGTCTATTGGTGGAGATAAAAAATTTGACTAAGCACTTGAAATCCCAACAGAGACCTAACAGTGATTCATCTACTTACCAGCAGCCATGTCAGCAATTTCAGCAACAAAACCAAGCTTTTCAGCAATCCCATTTGAATTTTCAGCAACCAAACTTTCAGTTTCAGCAAGGGCAGCCCTATTCGAATTTTCAGCAAACAAATCAGTTCTTTCAGCCACCATTACAACAATTCCAGCAACCACAACAATTCCAGCAACCACCACAGCAATTTCAACTGCAATTCCAACAATTTCAGCAAGATCTTCACCCAAGTCTACCAAATTTCCAGCAAACTCAGATTGGGCAGCCACAATTCTAGAATTTTGAGCAACCATTACAACAATTCCAACCCCAATTTCAGCAACCCTATCAACAAAATCAATTACCTTTTCAAGGAATTTAGCAAGGGTACCAAGTTAATTCGAATTTCCAGCAACCATGTCAATTTTCACAGCAATTTCACCCTTGCAACCAGAATTTCCAGCCACAAGATCAGAATTTCCAGCCCACTCAATTTCAGTTTTCACCACCACAATTTCTGCCCTATGATCAGAGTTTCCTGAATCATAATTTTCAGCCATCTCCACCAAGTTGTGAACCAAGTTTTCAGCAATTTAATCAGCCTATTCAACCATTTTATCAACCCCCACAGTCTCAATTTCAGACTTCACAGCCTACTTACAGTTTTCAACAGCCTTATGTTGCATTTCAAGACCAACAGGAGATCCACACTAATCAAGGAGGCTTTGAGAATTCTAATGAGAGTGAGGCTCAACAACAAAGGCTGGAGGAGATGTTTCAACAAGTCCTACAACAACAGCAAAGTTTTCAACAACAACAAAAGCTTTATGACATCGGAGGACGCCTTGGAAAATTGCAAGATCAATTGAATCAGATAAAAGCCCAAAGATTAGAACAATTATCTTCTCAAGCTGCTCTTAATTCTGAGGGGTATGATGGTGATCTAACTTTGGGAAATGAAGAGGTTATGTCAAGTTTAAACACTCCAAATGTTGAATTTTCTGAAAAAATTCCAGCATTCCATTTTCCCATTCAAAACAACCCTGGAGTTGATATTTTATCAGTTCAAGGTGACCCTAGTGCATGGCCAAGTCCTTCTTCAAGTGATCTTGCAATTTTGGTGGAAGAAGAAGAAGAAAACATCAAAAATAGGGCACCTACAACATGCATTCCTCCTGAAGTTCTTGTTCAAAATTCGCTTCCAAATTTTCCAGCTCAAGAAGAAGATTCTGAAGCACTACAGGACCCTTCTCATCTTTTATTTTGTGATGAAAGTATTATTGATGGTACTAATTTTTCTGATATTTTTGTTGTAGATATTACAAAAGGAGCATGCATAGAAGATGATTCTACAGGTGTAGGGGATTGCACTAAGCCCCAGGGACCACCACAATTGACTGGTACATTAGAAGATTCAGAGGATGAACCAGAAAGTATAGGGGCTTGCATGGTGGAAGCAAGAACCCAAGGATCACTTATTTTAGTTGAGTGTCCACCAGAACCCGAGCCTGAAGTAGAGCATATACTTGACCAGGAGGAGCCAATAATTACATATATTCTTGTAGAACCTCCAGGTATTCTTCAGCACGATCAGGTAAGTATTCCTCCTATTCCTTCTGAAAATTGCATAGAGGTACCTCAAATTGATTTTATTATTTTTGATACACTTATGGATACATCTCTTGTAGAATTTGATTGTGAAAAACTGATAGAGGTACCTAGTGTTAAATTTGTTGAAAGTGAAGCATGTTGGGATACATATCATGAAAATGCTAACTGTGAAAAATTTTTAGAAGAGCCTGAAATTGATGTTGTATATTGTGATGTATCTCTTGCCATATCTTATGCTGAAGTTGAGTGTGAAAAACTTATGGAGGTACCCGAGATTGATTTTATTGGCTGTGACACATTTCTTGATATACCTTATATAGAAACTGATTGTGAAAAATTTCTAGAAGAGCCTGAAATTGAATGTGTTTATTGTGATGCACAAATTGAATGTGAAACACTTATTGAGGAACCGGAAATTGATTTCATTGGTTGTAATACATTGCTTGATACATCCTTGGTGGAAAATAATTATGAAATTTCTATTGAAGTGCCAAAAATTGATTTTATTGTTTGTGATGAGTTTCTGGATGCATTTTGTGTAGAAAATAATTGTGAAAAATTCATTGATGCACCAAGAATTGATTTCATTGGATATGATGTAGTTTTGGATAAATTTTATGCAGAGACTGATATTATTTTATTTCTTTCTTACCCTGTACGCTTGAGAGAGGTATTACATGGTTTTGCAGGGTCTAGAAGACTTCCGGAGTGGGTGCTGCATCTGAACAGACTCCAACCTCCTGGAAGAACTTTCAAAAGGCATAAAGAGGGAGGAGATGATTTTACTTTAATTCGAAGCACTCCACCTCTTCAATGGATCTTGAACCTAAATCGCCTTCGGCCACCTGAACAATTTTTTGTAAAGTTCAAGTGTGGGGGAGTCCTAATTCTCTCAGCCACCCATACTCCTCCACTACCACGATGGAGGCTACTTCTTGATAGACTCCGTCCACCAGAAATAAAGGTGAGTTTGTTCCTTCTTGCATTTTCCTTCACTTTTATGACTTCTAGAATTTTCTTTTAAATTGAGTCCTTGCTAATAAATGCATGAGTAGAGTAGAATGACTAGGAGTCATTATAGATACCATTTTAGTTTTCTTGGAAATTTGTTTCTTGCATGATTAAGAATAAATGTATCCCTTTAGGTTATCTTCATGTCATTTTAGAGTCTTTTGAAAATAAATTAAATTTGATTGTTAAAACTTAGGGTTTGAGCTCATGGATGAATTCTTGGATGCTTGAGTACTACTTTGCTTTAGATTCTTAATTGATGACTTGAGATGGATTATTTTTGCCTAGTGAGAATAAGCCTTATATTTGTGATACACATATGTAATTGTACTCTAGAACTTGCTTAGGTTCTTTCAAAACCATATTTCAATGATTGGATCACATTTATAGAAGCTAATCAATTTGTTTCCCTTTCTATACCAATTTTTGGCAATTATCCTGTTCATTCCATTTTTCTTTACTTATTCCCTACCTAATCTCACTTTTTCTATGGATTTGTTGCTTGGAATGTTTTCCTAATGCTACTTTGCCCGAGACGGCAAAGATTTAAGTGTGGGGGAGTGACTAGTGTTTTGGAAAGATTTGGTATCAAAGAGGCATTTCAAGAGAATTTTTTTTTTTTTTTGCAATTCCATGTGCCAAGAATGAGTTTGAGTGAGTTTGGTGCCAAGAATGAGCAAGAGAGATGAAAGCAATTGGAGATCGAGCTTCCTTATCATATTTTGAAGATTTAAGTGGCAAGCAAAGAAAAAAATCTGCACCATTTCAAAGAAAAAAATCAGTGCCAAAAAGGAAGGATGAGATCAAAGAAGAAAAAAAATGGCAGTGTATCAACTCACCTAGTGAAGCATTTAACTCTCCATTACTATGTGATGTATTTATTTTGAGAAATCAGAGTTTTGCAATGACTCTACCATGGAGCTAAAATTGAGAGCAAAACAGAAAAAAATCCAGAAAACAAACCCAAGACAAGTTGGCATGCAAGAAGTGAAGTGTGGATCAAGAAGTGGGAAGTTGGAATTGTGGAAGCTAAGTTTAGCAACAATCTGATAGAGTCTGAATTTTAAGCTAACCAGATCTGATCAAGGCAGAGAATATGTGCAGAATCTGTGCCAAAATCAGAAAATCTGAGACAATTGCAAAGGATTTGTGCCAAAAACAGAGGAGGAAAAAAATCTGTGCAATGCAGAAATTGAAGTGCAGAGGAATTGATTTGAAACTAATGTGGCTGCTGCAAGGAATGCTGACAAGGATTCAGAACAAACCACTCGACAGCATCAAAAATTCTGAAGAGCAGCAAGGTGAGAATGCAAGCTGAAATGCAGCTAGGAAAGAAAAAGAAAAAAATCAGTGAAAGCTAGTAAGGCAGTTTGTATCAACTTGAAAATTGGAATTGGGTTCTCAAGGCTATAAATCGCGGAATGAAGTACATAAATGTATCAAAGGAATGTTGAGTCTACCCACTGCTAAACAAAACAGGAAGAGATGAGGCTGATTGGATTTTGCTGATCAAAACAGAAAAAAAAAGAAACAAGGAAATGCAATGAAGTGCCGTGGGCTAAGAAGGAAATGCAGTGTATAAGTCCACCTAGTGAAGCATTTAACTTCTCCACTACTATTGATGTCAATTGTTTGAGAAATCGGGATTCTGAAATGAGTTGCCTTGGAGCTGGGATTTGAAAAGAAAAAAAAAAGAAGAAGAAAAAGGATAGAAGTGTGCCAACTTGGAAAGACATGTATCAAGGGTGAGTGGCAAGAGTTGTTTAGTGAGGATTGCATGTGGAGCATCTATGTTATTTGATGATTTAAGTTCTCTGATACAAATCTGATCCGAAGTGCTCCATTAGAAAAATTCAGAGAGAAAAAAAAAGAGAGAAACAGTTTGAAGAAAAAAAAAGGGAAGAAATAAAATGGCAAAATTAGAGTTTTGGCATTGCAATGTTTCTCATCCGAGTCCGAGCTTTATTCCATTTCATTTCTGACTTTACAAGAAAGAAAGAAAGAAGAAAAAGAAGAATGAGAAAAGAGAAGCAAGCAAAGTTGGCACACAAAAGAAAATTGGCACAAAGGAACTAATGAGGTCTTTTCATCGACTTTTTGAAGGGCAAGGCAAAAGTTTTACTCCACCATACTTTTGATATCACTAGAGGGCTGTAAAGTGGGGCAAAGCACATTGGAAACATTTTTGAGCAACCAAGTCTCCCACTTAATCAATTTTTTCGTTTTCTTGGCTTTTATTCCACTCCTTACCATTTTCTATGTTTTCATTTGTTTTTGTAGATGTTGATCCTAATCATGAATAATGGTGGAGAGTAGATAACAGGCAAGCCTATGGTAGTGCATGTGAAGCATGTGTGTTTGAGTGAGCTCCACTCCCATCATCAACTTAGAACTTAAGGAGAGAGCCACCAAAACTTCCCTTGAAATGCTTAGTGAGTTAAATTCATCTCAATGACTCATGAAGGATGAAAAGGCTAAGTTGTTGATTTAAGGACGAGATACTAATCCATAATGCTTAGATTTTTTAGAATTGACAACCTTAGGTAATTTATTTTCATTTGCTTCTAATTATGCTTAAGAAATCTAGGGGATACATACTTAGTAGTTTCGCGAGACGCTCAAGCTTAAGTGTGGGGGAGTTGATAAGTATCATTTTATTGATTATTTTAGTTGCTAAAATCTAAGTTTGACGCATATTTTACTTGCTTAATTGTGAATTTATCCTAGGTTCTAGGACTTATCTTTATTTTGGACTTAATTGCAAATCTTTACATATTTAGATTATTTGGCCACTAAATTTTTTATCTATTTTTGTAGGCATGAAAGGATCATGAACCTAGGGCATACTGGGTCAAACTTGAGTCGGAAATGGACCCGGATCGAGTTATCAAGCTTCGGATTAATCTGGGCCGTCCGACTCAAAAGAGGCTAGATCTGAGCCATCTGGGACCATCTGAGGCAATCCAAGCTAGGGTTAGGGTTAATCAAGCACTCTGATCTAGATCTGAAGGTTTCATCCAAATCAGAGCTCATTCAACCGTTGGATCAAGCTCGGAGGGCTCTAGACTGTCCGTTCAAAGATTAGGTTGATCTGGACCATCCGTTGCAAATCTGGAGGATCCGAGCTACCCCGAGGCAGATCCTGACCCTTGATCAACATCATCAAAGTTTGGGTCAGATCGGATGAAGATCAGCCGTTGGATCTCCTCCAATCAATCTGGGTCGTCCATTGCTAACTATTTAATCAAAAATTGGCCACAGCTCCTCGTTGTCGCGTCTTCGCCGCAACAGTGTTCTTCTTCGTTTTCTCTTCATTTTCGCTTGCAATTTCTTTAGTTTGAAGGCGTGACCACCTCAACTTCAACCTTAGATCAAGATTTGGATCATTGGAGGTAGCTTCGGTGGAGAATTCAACTCAATTTGGCACCGGACAGAGTAGTTTGAGGGTTTCGACAGCTCTGTGGTCCGATCACTTGGATCTCATCCACAAGCCATTTCCGATCATCTGAGCCGTTTGTAGGGTCCCTCAGGTGAGCTCAGATGATCCTCGAATCATCATCGTAATCCATTTAACTGAGATCGAAGAGTTCGGATTGGATTTCCCCAGTGATTTGCGGAGCTGAAGGGGTTCTTGGCTTGTCCTTGAGTGACGAACAAGGAGGTTTTGAGCTTGGGAAGGGTTGAGGATTAGTTTCAATAGGAATTTTCAATTCTAAAGTTGTAGTTTCATTTCTGAAATCTGTCCGTTACTGATTTTTTCACATCAGCTGTTTGGAAGTTGTTTTCTGAATTGTTTTAGCTTCAATTGCATTTAATTCTGCAAGTAGTTGGCTAATGAGTTTCTTTAGTGCACAATGGCTTTTAATTTTAGTTTAATTCCTGTTTAATTTCGGGTGTATCAAGTTTTTCTTGTGTATCAGTTTATTGTTCTATTTTTCCTGCGTATCAGTTTAAATCTCAGCAAGTTTCAGTTTAGTTTTTCTTCATCTTTTCTTCAAATTAGGTTAATGAATTCGATGTCAGTTTGTGTTGTTTGTAGCTGCATTCGAGTTGTGGCTAAACTTCTGCATTTGGTTCTTACATTTTAGTGTTTGTTCTGCACATCTTTTGTTTCTGAAATGAGTAATCCCTGCGTATCAACTTCCATGTCTGCCACTTTAGTTTCAGTTTTGAAATGTTTCAGTTTTTAGTTCTCGACTTTGCATCAAGTGAATTTAGTTCTTAGGAATCTTATGTGACATTAGCTTGGAGCAATCAATTACAGCTGTTGTTTGGTTTAACATCCCAATCGGTTTCTGAAATTTTGCATGTATCCCTGCATTTCTGCATTTCTGCATACAGTCTTTGTAAGTTCACTTCAGGTTTAGGTTTGTATCTGAGTGATCCATGGTTGGTCTGGATTTCTTCACTTCCTTCAGCGAATTTCTTCAATACTAGCTTGTTTTCCAAATTGATTTGGTCAGTGTAATTCCTGAATTGCTAGTGTCCATTTGGCACATAGTTTTGCTACTCCTTTTTATGCGTATCATGCTGTTCTTATTGCTGCAATAGTGTCAAGGGAATTTTCGGCTTTGAGTGATAACTTCTAAAGCTCATAACCTTTTGCAGTGTACTCTTGCATTTGTGTGTTAGTTTGATTTCCGAATGGTGCAAGTTTGCATTAGTAGATTAAGTGGTTGATTGGTCGAGTTATTAATTGCATTCACCCTGTTTAGTTCATTAGTTATGTCTACTTGCTTTTCGTTGCTCTTCCATTTTTATTTGAAACCAAATCTGATTTTTACTTGAAACCCAAAATTCACAAACGATACATAAACTCAAGCGCGAATCAAACAACTTCAACTAGCCCTAGGAAAAATACGACCTATGGCCCCTTTACTACGTTTTCATTCTTTGATTGCAAAAAGGGTTTCCAGCTTACACACATCTAAATTTTGAGACCCACACATTCGTGACACCTATCTCGGGTCCATCACCATCCACTTAAAAACTACTTCTCTTTCTTTCTGCACTTAGGGTTAGCAGCGGAAACAATACAGAAAGAAAGCAGAACAGAAATACAGAAAGAGAGAATAGATAAACCAGACGCTAACATAGAGATGTACAAGGTTCGGGGATAACTTGCCCCTACTCCTTAGCGTGCCCGTGAGGTGGGCGATCCCTTGATCATCGGTAGATCAAGCCCCAGAACTCTAGATAAGAATCTTCTCCTTCTCGGTGGAGTAACCTCTCCACAGACGTCTCAGAAATATACAGACAAAGCACCAGACACTCGAGAGGGAAGCTCACACAATAGATGTAGCAGAAACGCTCAAGCAAGAAGACTATACAGAGAACACAACCACACAGCTAAAACCCATAGCAAAACCTTTGCTTCGTTTTCTGTTCGTTGCTTGCCTCCTTTGTTCGCCAGCTTCTTCTTAAGACATCCTTCTGCTCATCACCAGGCGCGTCAGCACCCACTGAACCACAGCTTCATCACCACTGACCCACTGACCTCCACTGAGCGCTCACTCCACTGAAGACCTCTTCAGCTGAGCCTCAGATCAGTAGCCAGCCTCGCCAGAAGCGGTTGAAACCTGCAAAACTATACCAAACAAACCTGCCACAGCAAAAGTCGCCATTGACCCTCCTTCTTGGCTTAGTATTATCTCTGTATCACCTGCACACTCATCAGACTGAATAGCAAAGCAAATCAAAACATATCAGAGGAAATCAGCAGGAAATCAAAAGCAATTAGAGGTCTGACATAATTCAAATTAAAGCTGCTGAGGTGCTAATCGATCACCCTGAACGATCAAAGATCAGGGATTGGTCACCAGACCGATCCTGAAACCTACTGTGAATTCTAGAGATTTCCAGTCAAGCCACTGATAGGTCAAACTGACTGATCAGTGAAGGGCCTGATCGATCAGGCTCCTGCCTGATCGATCCAGTGAAACTCTGATCGGTCACCTTGACCGATCAGAGACCATGGATCGGTCACCAGACCGATCACAAAGAAGTCAGGACCTTACTGGAAGTTTGCTTGAAGTTCAGGGTCAAGTTCATCCCTTGAGTTCAGCCCTTGGGTTCAACCCTTGAGTTCAACTCTTGGCTAATCGAGCCAGAACCGATCAGCCAAGGGCTGATCGGTCCAGCTGACCGATCAACCACTTGGCTGATCGGTTCGATCAGCCAAGGGCTGATCAACCTTCGTTGATCGATCAACCTTCGTTGATCGATCAACCTGACCGATCAGCCACATGCTGGACCGATCAGGCTACTTCCTGATCGGTCTAGAGCCTATCTGATCGGCCCCACTGGCCGATTAGAAATCCAGCATGACCATTCTGATCATTTTCTGATCGGTCACCAGACCGATCAGTCATCCTAGATCGGTCAACCGACCGATCCACTATCTAAAGAGTTCGTGCCAACTCCCTGGTCGGACTCTAGACTGATCCAGCCACTTGGCTGACTCATGCTCAGTCCCCCGGACCAAGACTTCATGCCCAGTTCACTCACCTGGACTTAGTCCAACCTAGCTTCACTCACTAGGACCTAGCTTCACTCACCAGGATTTCCTTCACCTAGCTTCACTCGCTAGGATTTCCTTCACCTAGCTTCACTCGCTAGGACCCGGCGTTACTCACCGGGATTTCCTTCACCTAGCTTCACTCGCTAGGACCTGGCTTCACTCACCGGGATTTTCTTCACCTAGCTTCACTCGCTAGGACCCGACTTCACTCACCGTGATTTTCTTCACCTAGCTTCACTCGCTAGGACCCGGTTTCACTCACCGGGATTTCCTTCACCTAGCTTCACTCGCTGGGACCCAACTTCACTCACCGGGATTTTCTTCATCTATCTTCACTCGGTAGGACCCGGCTTCTCTCACCAGGATTTCGTGCCCAGTCCTCGTCCAGGACTTCACCCGAACTCATCTTACTCAACTAAACTTAAATCAGTGTCAACACCAAAACAACAATCAGGTCAGACTGCATCAACATGGACTTCACCAAAACTAATAGAAGAACAACTAAAATATTAGTGAGCCTCAGTCCAAGTTGGCTCTTGGTTTTGGGATCCATATGAAGACTCAATAGCTTATCTTCTAGACGAGGAAACTTTCACAGAAACAATTTACTAGCCAAAAGAATTGGCAAAAGGCTATGGCCAATTTCAAGGTGATAATTTACAATTGGATATGATTTTCCTAGGCAAACAATGAACCATATGCATAATCACTTTAAAATCTCTGTTACCAATATGACAGAAGCCTTGATAACAAAAGGAATACACTTTTTAAAATCACATGAATACACTCTAGAAATGCTAGCAGGATTAGAATAGAACATCAAACTAAAAAACCCTGAACTGACTCTCAAACCCACATCTTCTTTAATATACAAAGATAGACATGATAATATATCTGTTCGATTTTCTGGATACCAACCCACATCCACTGAAACTGAAGACATACAAACAACGACTAGTCAGCTTCCTGGAAATTTGCAGTTAATGCTCTATCAACAAACAGATATAAGAAATATCCTCCTGCAAATAGGACAGAAACCTTTAAAGTTAGTACAATCACAACAAAAAGCCAAACATTATAATCTGATGATGACTAATAATTTTTTTGATGACTTAGATGAGTATGTTTATTTACCAGCTGAAATGCTCATTCTTTGATAGAAATAGAGTTACAAGACTTAGAAAAATATGACCATCAACATCAAAAGTTGCCTCACAATTGGACTCTTTACTTTGATGAACAAAAAAAATATTATAGCACAAAAACAAGAAGAAGAAGAAGATATTCAAAGCCAAGCCTCTTCTCTTCCACTTGTACCTTTTCCATCTCAAAAATAAATGAATCCCACATAATCTTTTGCTACTTCCTCTTTGAAACCCTATGAAGTCTATCTACCAAAAAGTACAATGAGAACCATGGACTATGGACAAGGTCATCCACCAAGAACTAAGATCCCTCCATATACAAATAATAATCCTTTAATAAGAACCATAGGAAGAAGACGACCTCCAGAAATAACTTTCTTTGGTAAAGAATCAATATTACTCAATATCACAGAATGTGATCCCCAATTGTATGACACTTATCTAGAACAATGAATAGTCTCTGTCAAAAGGGATTATCAAGCTAAACATGAGTTAGATATAGAAATAGGGAAAGCCATGATTCGAGTTGGCGAAAATTACTTAGGAGACGTAGAAAGGGCAGCATGGGAAGACTTTAAATTATATTTTCCAGACGAAGTTGCTCGAATAGCAGCACAAGGAAATAATATTTTAAATTTTTGTAATGTTATTCACCGCTTACTAACTGCAAGAGATTCTAATACTGGATTAGATATCAGGTAAAAAGACGTTATGCAAGACTTAGAACAATTACAATTATTCAATTAGAATTATATGAAGCATTTTTGCAATGACTTTTTAGCCCTTACTGTTGTATCTGGAAATTACTATAATTCTGCTTTAGGAGAAAGACTTTTTAGTAAACTACTTGGTGACTTAGGAAAGGAAATCCATAAAGCCTGGACAGATTTACACGCCCCTACAGTATATGATAATATAGGATTTAGGATACAACATGTCCTTACTATTCGCAAAGAAAAATGTACTTACATCCATCTTCAAAAACAACTTAAAAACGAATATATGGATTTTGTAGTCAAATTTATACTTCACAACAATATAGCACTACAAGATCTACTCCTCCTCGAAGAAGAATAGTGTTAGTGCAAGATGCATCAGTAATATCCTGCTCTAGTATTTCAATGTTTAACAATATGCTTAAGTTAGTGATATATTAGACAAGGTAAGGTTAGTCAAGAAATCCGTGTCAAGGTAAACAAAGTCCTAGTTAACCTAGGCAATAAGTCCTGGTTCGAGGAATTAGGCACTAAGTCCTGGTCGTGGGCTAGGCACCTAAGTCCTGATCGTGGATTAGGCACGAAGCCCTGGTTCATGGAATTGGGCAATAAGTCCTGGTCGAGGGCTAGGCACCTAAGTCCTGATCGTGGATTGGGCACAAAGTCTTGGTTCATGGAATTGGGCAATAAGTCCTGGCCGAGGGCTGGGCACCTACCACCTGACCGAGGTTTGGGCACGAAGTCTTGGTTCGTGGAATTGGGCAATAAGTCCTGGTCGAGGGCTGGGCACCTAAGACCTGACCGAGGGTTGGGCAATATGTCCTGGTCGTGGACTGGGCACCAAAGTTCTAATCCGAAAGATCGGGCAAAAGTCCAATCGGAGGAGCCGGTTGGCAAACTTCTCCTGAGAGGAGTAGGCGAAGGCGCGCTCCCCGGGAAGGGAACTCAGTTCAACCTAGGGTTTCGCAAGAAATCCAAAGTTAGAACAAATTGTTAAGGCTAAGATTATATATGTGTTTATCTTGTGTTTGTGTATCTTGCAGGTACCTAGAATTGGAAGCAAAGCAGGTGAACAAACACATGAGAAGCCTGGAAAAACTGCTCCTGGGCGCCTTAATTGAACCAGGGCACCACCATGCATCCAGGAGCCCTGAATACCAGGTGCCTGGATGATCCAAGCGCCCAGTATGGTCTTGGGCACCCAAGACAGTCTACCATATCAGCATCGTGAAGTTCACAATTTCAGATGGAATTTTGGCCGCCAATGAGGCGCCCCGGAGGCTATAGGACGTCCAAGATGAAGCTATAAAAGGTGCTTCGACCCCTCAACTCAGAACAACATCTGCTACACCATTCTAAGCATTCCAAGCGAAGAAAAAGCATTAGAGATGAAGATCTACGACCAAGGAGGCTCTAGGAGGAAGTGCGCTGCACTTCGAAGTTCCAGATCGGTCGGGATCGTCGACTTTCCTGTTTGGTTTGCATTTATTTTTATTCACTTAATTTCACTATCTTTTGCTTGTAAAACTTGAACTGTAACACGGGTTTCTCCGCCTCCGGAAAGTCTGGAAAGGAGACCATTAGTGAATGGGCGCTTCCCGTGCTTAGGCCTTGGATGTACTGACCCTGGGGGATGGGGAACCAAGTAAAAACCCACTTGTCGTCTGTGTTGTTTTGTTTTTCGTTCTCTCTATTTTCCGATGCGCACTAACTCTTTGTCTAGAACGAACATCAAAAATTCCAACGTGTTTCCGGAAGAAAATTTTCGAGTCGATATTCACCCCCCCACTATCGACAGCACCGGTCCTACAAGTGGTATCAGAGCCAGGTGTGGGACTGGTGTCGTCGATAGAGGGGGGGTGTGAATATCGACAAAAAAATTCTTTTCGTAATCTCATCAGAAACTTCAAGGTTCGTTCTTTCTAGACAAAGCATTAGTAGCATAGCGGAAAAATAAAGTAAACGGAAAACAATACAGCACAGCAGACTCGCAGGTTTTTACTTGGTTCCCAACCCCCCCAGGGTTAGTACGTCCAAGGCCTAAGCACAGGAAGTACCCGTCCACTAATGCTCTCCTTTCCGGACATTCTGGAGGTGGAGAAACCCATCATACAGTTCACGTTTTACAAGCAAACGATAGTGAAATTAAATGCATAAAAGTAAAAGCAAACCAAATAGGAAAGTTGATGATCCCGGCCGATTTGGAACTCCGAAGTGTCGTGCACTTCCTCCTGGAGCCTCCTTAGTCGTAGAGCTTCATCTCTAGCACTTTATCGTCGCTCAGAATGCTTAGAATGTTGTGTCAGTTTTTGTTCTGAGTTGAGGGGTCAAAGCCCCTTTTATAGCTTCTTCTTGGGCACTTGTAAGGCTGTAGGGCGCCTCTATACGTTGGTCAAACCTCATCTTCGCGCCGAACTCGCAGCAGGGATAGAATCCCCTTCCCAGGAACCTGGGAGCCCTTAGGCGCCTGGGAGTCATCAGGCGCCTTTGTTAACAGGCGCTTGGGATAGGTCTGCCCAGTCTGGGGTGCCCTTAAGGTCTGGGGCGCCTGTATTGATACAGGCGCCCTGGATGACCTTCCAGGCAGCATTTTCTCCTTCGTTTGCTCTTCTGTCATGCCTCCAACTTTAGGTACCTATAATATAATCAATAGACAAGACAAATATGCAAATAATCTTAGCCTTAAATATTTGGTTCTGTCTTTGGATTTCTCGCGAAACCCTAGGTCGAACCGAAGCCTATGTTCCCTTCTCGGGGAACGCGCCTTTCGCCTACTCCTCTCAGGAGAAGTTTGCTAACCGGCTCCTTCGGTTGGACTTTTGCCCAGCTTCACTCACCAGGACTTCGGTGCCCAGCCCTCGGCCAGGACTTATTGCCCAATTCCTCGAATCAGGTCTTATTGCCTAGGTTAACTAGGACTTTGTTTACCTTAAAATGGATTTCTTGACTTACCCTTACCTTGTCTGATATATCACTAACTTAAGTATATTGTTAAACATTGAAACACTTAGAGGAGGACATTAATGATGCATCTTGCACCAACAATCTCCCCCTTTTTGATGTTTGACAATATCTTATGTTAAATTGGATTTAAGGGTTAAGTTTTGATCCTTGAAAAAACATTTTGATTCTTGGGAGAAAAATATTTTGATCCTTGGGAGCAAAAAAAAATTCTGATTTAATTTTTGATCCTTGGGAGAAAAAAATTTTGATTTACTTTTTGATCCTTGGGAGAAAACAAAAAAAAAATTCTATCATAAGCTCCTCTCTCCCCCTTTGTCACACATCAAAAAAAAAGACAAAAATCTTGCGCCAATAATGAAAATTTCTCGAAAATGAAAAAAATTTGAACCAACAATGACAAAAAAATACCTTAAATCTTGCAAAAGAATTTGTACTAAGAAAAACTCTTGTTCACTTAGAAATATTTTACAAAAAAGAATTTGCACTTAGAAAAATTTTGCAACTTAGAACTATTTTGGGAAAAAAAAATTGCACTTAGAAAGATTAAACTATTTTATTCTTGCAAAACATCTTTCAAAAAAAATATTAATACATAAAGAAATATTATTAATACTTAATGAAATATTTTTCACTTTAAGAAATTAGTATTTTGAAAAAATACTTGAAAACTATTGCGCACTTAAAAATATTTAAAAATACTTTAAGACTTTTGAAAGAAAATTTTCAAAATATGTTCTTGACTTGGATTCTTTTCCAGTTTGACACAATCCTAGGAAACCTTGTTAACTACAAGGAAATTTCTTTAAGTGTCCTGGAAATTTTCCAAACTCAAGTAAAAATTATTTCAAATCGATTCCAAAAGTCAAAAGAATTTTGAAAATAAGTTCTTGACTTAGATTTTTTTCCAGTCCGACACAATCCTAGGAAACCTTGTTAACTACAAGAAAATTTCCCTAAGTATCTTGGAAATACTCCAAACTCAAGTAAAATTATTTTCAAAAGTGATTTCATAAGTCAAAAAGATAAGTATTTATCTTCATAAAGTGATTTTTATGACAAAAAATGATTTTAAAATGATAGTATTTCGAAAAGATAATACATTTTTTTTCAAAATGATTTTGAAAATGTACTGTATGAAAACATAATCTTTTGAAATGTTATTAGTTCTTTTAATTTAACCTCCCCCTAAACTTGACACTGTCCTGGGAAGCTTGTTGACTACAAGTGATCTTCCTCTGAGTCTTAGGGTTTGATTCAAATCAAAAAAATTATCTAATAATTTTGATAAACAATTGTTAGAAAATAGAATTAATTACTTTTGACTTAGACTCCTCCTAAATCTAACACATCCTGGGAGTTCTTGTAAATCATGAAGAAGACTTTCTATGTGTCTTTAGGGTTTATCAAAATCAAAAGGGCAATAATCACAATTCTTGACATGTATTTTGAATTAGTATGATAAAAGAAATATTTTGAAGGATAAAATAAGTTTTTGAGACAATTTCCGAAAACACATTTTGAAATGATAATAATGTTTACAGCACAATTTTTGAATGATATAGTATGATAATTTTCAAAGAAATAATTTTCAAAAAAAAATAGGATACAATAAGGTTTTTGAAGCATTTTTCAAAAGCATATTTTGAGATAAAATTTTAAAGCACAAGGTATTTAAAAAATCTGAATTTTTCAAAAGAAATAATTAAAAAAAAATACTCCTCCTGAACCCGACATCGTCTAACTCTATCTAAGTGTCTTAAGGGACTTTAGTGTTAACCTAAAAGGTTTGTGTCTAATAGTGTAGGTCAAATAATTTTTTGAAAAGATATAATTTTGAAAATGTATTATATATTTAAGCAACCAGACAAGCATGAAACCCATAAAAATATTATTATGTAGAAATATTATTTTAAAAATAAATTTTTAGAAAAATATCCTAAGGATTTTGATAATATTTTAAAAAATATCTGTCAATTAATTAGTCCTTAACATCTCACCAATTCTAAATGTCTCAGTACAAGTAAGCATGGTTGTCTTATGGGTGTATTGTGAGATGCTTGAATAATTTTTCTCAATTTATTTATAGGCTGGTTGACCTTGAGTTAGATTCGAGTTTAATCAATTTGTAATCTAAAAGTATATTTCAATAATCGGCTTCCAGGTCTTGGCGAGGCACAGAGGCCTTCTTTGGTCGTAGCCTTATTGGATCATCAACCCTTTCCTTAGACAAAGCCTTTTAAAGAAATAATACCCTTGCTTTACTCTTTGAAAAACTCTGGTCTAACTAGTCTAGGATGTGGCAAGGTAGCTTCAGCTAGTTCTACTTAGCTAGGCCAAGCATCCCTAACGTACTATCATCTCGCCCCACCCTGGTACTAGGTTAGGCAAGTATCAACTAGTCTTTTTCCTATCTAACCGTTCTAAATCATGCACAAATTTAAACATGAATGTCATGACATATATTTAAAGAAAAATCAGCAAATGCATGAGCAAGACAATTATGCATGATTCAATCAAGTCAAAGCATTTTTAATTAAGTTTCTAATAATGTATCAAATTTTTGATTTGATACATATCGTGTGAACCCGCGAATATGTCAATCCACTTTGACATATTTAATATTATTAAGTTGGAGGTTTCGGTTGGGTAGCATTTTATTTGGTTTCATACTTAAAGTAATCTATTAGAATTTAGTTCGTGGATTTTATTGAATTAGGGATTTAAAAATTTAGTTGTAGAATTAATTAAGAGTTAATTAAAGTAAAAAATTAATTTGAAATTAGTTTGAAATTATTAAAAATTAATTAAAGTAAAATTTAATTATGAATTAAGGTAAAATTAATTAAGATTTAATTAAAGTTTAAGATTTAATTTGAATTTAAGTTGATGAGATTAAAATTATTTAAGGATTAATTAGAGGATTAATTAAAATAATTAAGGAATAATTAAGGTTGAAAAATTTATTAAGGTAGAAATTAATTATGAATGAATTAAAACGAATTAATTGAGATTTAATTAATGTTAAAAAATTAATTAAGGTTGACGAATTAATTTAAGTTGTTAAGAATTAGAGTTAAATTAATTAAGGATTAATTAGGACTCAATCAATTAAGGCAGGATTAAATTAATTAAGGTTTAATTAGAGTTACAGTTATTAAGTATTAATTAGGATTAATTAAGGATTAATTAGGTTTAATTAGGATTAAATTAATTAAGGTTTAAATTAGGATTAAATTCAATGTTGAAGTTATTAATTCAAATTTGTTAACAGTTTTGGATCTAGTTGCATTAATCTCATTAATTAAAAAATCTCTAACTTATCTACTATTTCTTTTACATTTAGTTTTTCAAGTTTATCTAATACTTCCACTTTGTTTGAATTTTTGTAGACTTTATTAACTGTAGCCCTGATTCTAAGAAATTCTTCTTCCTCCTTATCCTCATCATCAAGGTTATATTCTTCTACATCTTCATAGTGAGTAGAATAGTTCTCAGGACTACTCATTAGTGTTTCATAATTAACTTCATGATTATCCAAAAAATTCTTAATTAAATCATCATCTAAAGAGGTTTTATCTTCAATATTCTAAGAATTAATTTCAGAGATATCAGTGTTAATAATACTTTTATCATTATCCTCAAAAATATTGTCATTATCTGAAATATTAGACATTAAAGGATTATTAATTTTGATTTCCTCATTATCAACAACCTTATGAGAAATATCAGTTAAAGTATCATTATCCTTAAAATTTTCAGACACAATGTTGGAATTAATTCTAAAAGTTGTTGCATTGATATTAAGGATTAACGAATTAATGTCTGATATTTTATTATTGTCTACATTTGGTAATTGATCATGCAATATATTAAGTTGATTTTGCAAAAAGTCTATTTTATCAGAAAAATTACCTAAGTTATCAGCATGCTTAACAAACTATGTAGAAATTTCAGAGTTTTCAAAATTATTGCCATAATAAACTTTTCATACCTTGGTCGGACACTGGTTCTTGTAGTGTCCGTGCTTTTGACACCTGAAGCACCTGATGTGGCTCTAGTCCCTCCGGACTCCTGGCGCTGGTATCTCCTTTGCCGCCGGTGGTGGCGATCGATTCTTATGAGTAAGGCACTGGTTTTTATAGTGTCCTCTCTCCCTGCACTTAAAACATATTATGTGAAATTTGAAAACAGACATAATTGAAAAAATACCTGATTCACCCCTGGCTCCCCCTCACTCCTGGCTTCTTTGCTCCGTCGGCTGTTATTCTGGTGAAGAGCAACCAAGCTCTGATACCACTTGTGGGACCGGTGTCGTCGATAGAGGGGGGTGAATATCAATAAAAAAACCTTTTTATAATTGATAAGTACCATTTTATTGATTATTTGAGTTGCTAAAATCCATGTTTGACCTATGTTTTTATTGCTTAATTGTGAATTTACCCTAGGTTTTAGAATTTCCTCTTATTTTGGACTTAATTGCAAAATTACACATATTTGGATTATTTGGCCACTAATTTTTTGATATATTTTTGTAGGCATTAAAGGATCCTGGACCTAGGGCATACTGGGTCAAACTTGAGTCGGAAGTGGACCCGGATCGAGTTATCAAGTTTCGGATTAATCTGGGCCGTCCGATTCAAAAGCGGCTAGATCTGAGCCATCCGGGACCATCTGAAGCAATCCGAGCTAGGGTTAGCGTTGATGAAGCATTCTGATCATGATCTGAAGGTTTCATCCCAATCAGAGCTAAATCAACCGTTGGATCAAGCTCGGAGGGCTCTAGATCGTCCATTCAAAGATTAAGTTGATCTGGACCATCCGTTGCACATCTGGAGGATCCAAGCTACCACGAGGCAGATCCTGACCCCAGATCATCATCATCAAAGTTTGGCTCCAATCAGAGCAAGATCAGCCGTTGGATTTCCTCAAATCAATCATAGTCGTCCATGCTTAAGTATTTAATCAAATGTTCCACTGTTCTTCTCCTTGTCGCGTCTTCCTCGCCGCAACCTTCAGCTTCATTTTCTTCTTCATTTCTTAAGCTTGTTTCTTTAATCCAAAGGGGCGCGACCCTTCAATCCTTCTACTAGATCAATTGCTAGGCTATTGGGAAGGTTTTCGGTGAAATTCCAGCTCCGAATTGGCCAAAACAGAGTTGTTGTGAGGTCTCCGCAGCTCTGTCATTTATTGCTTCAATCTCGATTTTGCTCCATCCTTCATCCACCCGAGCAGTTCAGAGGGGTTCCCTGGAGTGCATTAGTTCATCCCCACACCATCCGCGCAATTGGACAATGCCAGATTGAGGAAATGGATTCGGAAATCAGATTGGTTCAGAGTGTGAGCTGGAATTAAGTTGTTGAGCTGTTTCTCAATGGTTTGCTGAGCTTGCGGGTTCGAGGCTCACACTTGCGTGACGAACAAGGAGTAATCGAGCTAGAGAAGGGTTGATGATTAGTTTAGCTAGTTAATTTCATGTTTCTAGCTGTAATTTCGATTCTGAATTCTGTTCTGTTACTGCTTTCGTATCAGCACTTAGTTTCAACTTTCTGAATTGTTTCAGCTTAATTTAGGTGTTAATTTCTGCACTTGTAGTAGCTAGATTGTTTGTTTACTTAACACTTCATTAAAGTTCAGTTGTTTAGCTATTAATTCATGCGTATCAATGTATTTATGCACATTAGTTTTAAGATTGTCGCGTGCCAGTTTTAAGTTCTGCAATTTTCAGTGGTAGCTTCCATAGTTTGTGTCAGGTGAATCTAGATCTTCTGCTTCGTGTATGAACATTAGGTGGTGCACTTACTCACTGTTTTGTTTTTGCCATTGGATTGAATCTGAATTTCTTTCATTTGGTTGTGCCATTTCAGCTATTTAATTCATTTCTGCTATGCCATTTCTGCGTGCCAATTCTCAATTCTGATTTTTGTAAGATCTTTTGAATTCAGTTGTGTTTACTTGAACATCTGCCATTGCAAACCACACTTAGTTTTCTGATATTGTTTCTGCACAACTGTGTCTACCTTCAGATTTGATTTCTGCATTAAATTTCTGCATCCTGATTTGTTTCTGCCCAACTGTTTCTGAAATGAGTTTCTTGACTATTCAGACTTGGATTTTACTTCACTGGTACTATCTTTTTCCAAGCTAAGTTGGTTAGTTTCAGTAGGAATTGTAATGATTCCAGTTTAAGCATTAAGTTCTAGTTTCGGCACATCAATTTTCTTCCTTGTGCAGCAAGTTAATTTCCATTTCTGCAAGTGTATCAAGCTCAACCTCCGCACTGATTTGTATTGGGATTAAACACTCCTTGTAGTGTACTTCTGTGCTTGAATTAGCTTCCATCGAATCCAATCAAATTCTGAACTGTAAATCCCTTTTTCAGCAATTTTCAGCTTGCATTTCAGCTCTTGGTATCAAGTAAAATTTGGCACTGAGTTAGTTCTAATTTGTTTATGGAGTGTTTTGCATTAGGTTGGTTTTAAGTGGATATTCTTGAAGATAATCTCTACATTGGTATCAACAGAAATTTGGTTTAATTTCATAGCAGATTTGTTCTCCAATTTAGGATAAGTTGCATCTAAGCTCCAATTTGTTTGAGTTAATTGGCTGAAGTACTTGGGTTATGATTCATGGTTAAGTTATTATCCCTTTCATTGTGATTTCATTCTTGATTGCAATCCAAAACCCAAATCACATTCGAAACCCAAATTCACAAACGACACATAAATACAAGCACGAATCGAACGACATCAACTAGTCCCGAGGAAAAATACGACCTGTGGCCCCTTTACTACGTTTTCATATTCTTGATTGCAAAAAGGGTTTCCAGCATTTTTATGAATATCTAAATTTGAGACCCACATTCGTGACAGTCTATTTTGGGCTTATCACGCCCCAAGATGGCGTTGTAGGAGGAGGGAGCGTCGACGACTAGGAAGGAGTTCTCCTCGTCCTCTCCAGCGTGTCACTACCCAGTGACAGCGATAGGGTAATTTGCCTTATCGGCTGTATTCGGTACCCGGTGAAGCCGAAGAGCGACGTCGCCACTGGATGCAGTTCCTCATTATCAATCTGCATTTGATCTAAGGCCACCTTGAACATGATGTTCATGGAACTACCTGTATCCATGA
Organism: Boesenbergia rotunda; assembly: GCA_024364735.1. NCBI lineage: Eukaryota > Viridiplantae > Streptophyta > Magnoliopsida > Zingiberales > Zingiberaceae > Boesenbergia > Boesenbergia rotunda. The sequence continues at coordinate 25,288 of JAGFNQ010004727.1, read as the reverse complement.
AGATACGTTTGATCTCATAATTTGCAATACGGGCTAGGATTACCAGGGCGTCTTCATGGGGAGCTTCTACATCTGTTAGTGATATGAGAGAAGTGTCCTAAGGCAATCGCCTTATGATTGTAAACATTTATTTAATAAATGATAATTCACTATTTGAGTATACATGTTTGTGTATTTGATTGGGATCTTAAACTCATCTACTGAATGTCCGCAATACAATTCACAGCATAAGAGAATTTGTGATGGGATCACAACTAGTGATTATCTCTAAATGTGCAAATGAGAAGTATTGAAAGTATCCCTAGTCGATGAATTGATAAAAACGGACACTATCAATTCTGTTGAGAGTAGCATGGGTTATTCTCTAATCAGCTGATTCTCACTGGCAGGTGACATTGGGATGTCCGAAGATAAACATGGATGCTAGTTAAGGGAACTAGTTCATTGGAGTGACTAGCTGTAAGACTTCATATGGTTATCTATATAGATATGTCAATGAAGTTCTTACTGCGGCTTAAGTGTGATGTTCCTTTGACTTGCAGTGTTCAAGTCATCTTAGTCATGGAGACTTATACTTTAACATCTTAAGCAAGCATCTCCAAGGAGGTGTGGACCCAGGATGATTGGGTATAAGCCGAAGTGCCCGAAGATGTTTGAACAGCCTACAAAGGATTCACCACTCCTTGCGAGGAGATGTATACCCAGGCCTATCGTCGGATTGTTACTCAAAGCCTCTGGCCAGAGCATATCATGTTTAGAGTGCGAGTCTCTAAAATACATGAGAGTAATTAGAAATCCAAAGGACGAGAAAGACATTACTTGGGCTAGGTGTGACGTAGTCAGCCTAGTGGGGACTGACACAATCAGATCATGTCCTGAACCAAGTGGGTATAAGATGGTGAAGGGAATGGGGCACGATTCATTAGAGCTGCTGAAGGGTTTCGGAATTCTTTCTGAGGTCAACCGTTGATCTTTCGATTAATTGGGGGTCATGATGTACTACTAGGTGCCACTCATGATCGTTCTATAACTAGTTAATTATAGACGGCCAACATAAATCGAAAGCCTATTTAGTCACACGCACTACGAGTAATCCGAGGGATTTAAAACGAGTTGAAAATTGGATTTTCCGATCAAGAGAAATAAGTCGAATCTGAATTTATCAGAGGCGCAATGGAAGCTAAAAATGGCTAAGTCTTTTGAAGGCTTATTGGGCGAATTAAATGAGTTTAATTCGTGATCGGTTCGGTTTGAATTGGCCGGCCAAAGAGGGTGTCCACCCTCTTGGTTTGGCCGGCCAGTACAAAGGGGATAAATCAATTTATTTGGTTTAATTAATAAAATAAATCTAGCGCGATTTGTTTTAATTAATGATCGTTCTATAATTAGTTAATTATAGACGACCAACATAAATCGAAAGCCTATTTAGTCACACGCACTACGAGTAATCCGAGGGATTTAAAACGAGTTGAAAATTGGATTTTCCGATCAAGAGAAATAAGTCGAATTTGATTTTATCAGAGGCGTAATGGAAGCTAAAAATGGCTAAGTCTTTTGAAGGCTTATTGGGCGAATTAAATGAGTTTAATTCGCGATCGGTTCGGTTTGAATTGGCCGGCCAAAGAGGGTGTCCACCCTCTTGGTTTGGCCGGCCACTACAAAGGGGATAAACCAATTTATTTGGTTTAATTAATAAAATAAATCTAGCGCGATTTGTTTTATAAATTATGGATAAATAAATTTGTATATAGAAATTTATATAAATAAATTTATAAAAATTTATTCTTTTTATGAAAATTAAAATGATCCATGGAATGGTTTATTTTAATTTTATAAAATCAATTATGAATTGATTTTTTCATAATAAGAAAGTTTATCAATTTCTTATAAAATTTATTCCATAATTAAAGGAGAGAAGTATTTGTTTTATTATAAAGTTAGATATAATAAAACTAGGCATAACGGAATTATTCATAAGAAAGATTATAAGATAAATTTCTTATGAAAATTAATTCCGTTAATTCCGTTAAGAGAAAGACTTGGCAAGGGAGAAGCAACTATATAAGGAACCAAAGGCAAGCCTTGAATTCCTGATCAATTAATCAAGAGATTAATTGCTCTCTCTCTCTCTCTACACGCCTCTCTCTCTCTAGGGTCGGCACCCCTCTCTCTCTAGGGCCGGCTCTCTCTCCTCCCCTAGGGTCGGCGCAACTCCCAAGGTGGGCATGAGCTTCATCCACCAAGACGACCTCGGAGAAGAAGAAGCGGATCACATCTCCTTCCTTCTCGGAATTTAGATTCCAACTCTTGGTGGTTAGTTTTCTTTCTTCTTTCTTGATCTTCTAGTTGTGCCTTTAGAGAATCTAGTAGTTCTCGTTGGCACAAAACTCGTGACTTTGCGAAGTCATCCCGAAGAGAACTCGGCGTGGACGCGAATAGAGGCGAAGCTTCCAAGGGACGCTACGGTTGGATCTCGTCCCTTACTTCGAGTTACGCGAGGTACTTAGTAAATTAGTTTACTTTTCCGCAAAGTTTTATTTTATGATCATGTCCACACACCATAAGGTTGCATGCTAGATACGTGGTTAGAATAATTTGAGAAATTATTTTATGCTAATTCTTCCGCTGCACGTAAAAATTTAGAATTTTACGAACCCGTATCCTTGTCAACATGCACCCGGTCCCAACAGTGGTATCAGAGCCGGTTAGTGTTCGACATAATCATATAATTGTTTTGTGGAAAACTTTGTCATGATCTCAATTTTGGAAAATTTTTTCAATTATGGAAACTTTCAAATTATAATAAATTTTAGATTTAGGAATTTCTAAGTTTGGAAATCCTCATGAAATTTCGCAAACTTTTGAAATTTTCTAGTTTCTGAAATTTTATAATGATTGTGAAAACTTCCCATCTTTGGAAACTTTCCAATTTTGGAAATGTTTCTAATTTTAGAAATTTTCCAATTTTGGAAATATGTAAGTTTTCTTTGTACCAGAAACTTACAATTATTCTGAAAACGTATTTATGAAATCTCGCAATTTTGGACACTTTCTTTCAAGAAAGTCTAGACAAATTTATGGACAGTTAATTGACAATTAAATTTGAATTGGTTTTTAAATTGACAACAAAATTCTTTATTTTGGATTGAGCCTCGGGGAGCCGTCCAATTTAAAGTTAGTTGTTGTAATTTAATTTACCAATTTTAAATGAAATTGTCATGTTTGATTTGGATTGAGCCTCGGGGAGCCGTCCAAATTGGATTTACAACGAATTACTTTTCTTTGGGTATCTGAGCCTCGGGGAGCCACCCTTAGAAAATAATTTGTTGTAATTAATTAAATCTATGAATAAAATATGTTTAAGAGGTGATGCTCTTGTTAGTGAGAGCCCTAGAGCCAATCATATGATGATTACTTTTTGGACTCATTGTATCATATTCTTGTATATATATTTCTTATATATAAAGGCATTTCTTATGGTTATTGTACTTATGTGTATTGGTGCCAAATAACTTAGTATAATAACGTCCTTGAGTAGAAGGTTCTTATCTATATCAATCGATTAGTTGAATCGATAGTGAGATGATATAGAGAACACTACTCTTAATTATTCCTAGTCAAGTATTAACATTCAAGGACAATGTTAATGCATAGAGACTAGCATGTAGGTCAACATGATGACTTGATCTCACAAGTCATGGATATGAGATATCAAGTTGACACATGGGTATACATTAGAGAATGTATACTGAATGGCCCGCCATGAGAAAGTATCATGGATCGTTATATGAGTGTCATATACTTTCTCATGTGACTATTAGTATGACTATTAGTCCTTAGACCTGAAGTCACCATAGTTCCCTACATTAGGAGTTATGTACTTTGGTTTCGTCAAACGTCACCCGTAACTGGGTGGACTATAAAGGCGATTACTGAGTATGTAACAAATTATACGGAGGGATGTGAGTGATGTAGATGGGATCTATCCCTCCTATATGACGGGAGAGATATCATAGTCTTGATAGAGTGAGATCACTAAGTGCATGTCCATGCCCAAATAAGACAATATGAGATATTGAGCTTATTTGATTATAGTGAGTCTACTTGGAGTTCAAGACACATAGATTGATTTGAGGATGACACGGTCTATGCCTCATGAAAGATCAATCTAGATATCGAGGATAGAAGGACGTTGTCACATATTGTGATGGTCACAATTATTAGTTACAATGGTGATGTTGGATCTCGACATTCTTGTAACTTGGGTAGCAATGATGTGTTGCTAGATACCTCTCATTGCTTATGTCCTTAAATAGGTTTAAGGGCATTGCCAACGTTACAAGAACCTATAGGGTCACACACATAGAGCAATAGATGGAGAATAAGTCCATATGATGGACCGAGAGTAATGAAGTCAAAGTTTGACTTTGGCTAAATATGGAAAGTCCATAAAAGGCAAGTTTGACTTGACTCAAATTAGACAACATGAGTTGGACCCGAGTTTGATCCAAGTGTTGGATGAATCTAATCATGGGAGAATAATGAAGTCAAAGTTTGACTTTGGCTAAATATGGAAAGTCCATAAAAGGCAAGTTTGACTTGACTCAAATTAGACAACTTGAGTTGGACTCGAGTTTGATCCAAGTGTTGGATGAATCTAATCATGGGAGAATAATGAAGTCAAAGTTTGACTTTGGCTAAATATGGAAAGTCCATAAGAGGCAAGTTTGACTTGACTTAAGCCACATCACCTTGACTTGACCAAGTGATGACTTGGCATCATCATCAAGGCTAAGTAACCTCCCCATTTGAATTTTGAATTCAAATAAGGGGTTACCAAAGGTGGTGGCCGGCCACTTAATGGCCAATAATGACCATTAAGTGGCCTGCCACTTAAACACACACAAAATAGGAGTTTTGTGGTGGTGGATGATTCTTTCTTCTCCTTACTTGGTTTTTGCTCTCCCTCTCCTCTCATCTTGCCGAGACCCCAAAGAGGTGCTAGCACACTTTTGGGCTCTCCTCTCCACTCTCTTGCTTGTGTGGATACTTCTAGAGGGTTGCTACTTTGCATCCTTGATATCCGACACCAACCGAGGAGCGAGCGGGAATTGCGGGGCACGCATCAAAGGTAGTTTTTCTCTTCTTTAATAGATCTAAGTTGTAGATCGGTTTTGAAGCATGTAAACGAGCACTCGTAAATTTTTTTGAAATGGTTTTCTTCGCTCGGATCCTTTCTTTTGGGGCTTTCGGGGTTTCCGCGATGCGGAAAAGCGGTTTTCGCGGCTCGAAAAACCCTACAGCTCTTACATATTGTTGTCTCCAAAATTAATTAGGAAAATGGTTTCCTATAGAGTTTCTTAAATGAGATTTTCATGAAAATAATATGTGGTTGAATTAAGGGATTTGTCTCTTAATTTAATAAGATTTGATTTAGAGAAATCAAAGTCTTAAAACATATTATTTCCGAAATTGATTATGACAATTTAGGGAATTGTTTCCCAAAACAATTCCTTAAATAAAGTATGAAATTAGTATTAGGAAATCCGGTTCCTAATTCAAATAATGAGACTTGATAAATTAAGTCACATACGTACTTTATTAAGGAAATCGTTAGTCATGACATAATTCTATGTCATGAATATGCTTAGAAAAGAAAGGATGAGACCCAAAACCCCTTACAAAATATTAAGGCCAACACCTTCCATTAATATGGTTAGAATCAGAGTTTTGCTTCTCGTTTGGGTTGATGGACACATCCATGCCCGGCTTGAACATCAACATGTTCAAACCATGGAATTAGTTTATGTATAATATAGTTGGAGTCAGAGGTCAATCCTTAGTTTTGGTTGTTGGACACATCCAAGCCTGACTAAACGGTTGAATGAGCTCCAACCATATTAAAACTATTTCTTGATTAATGGGTCAGCCTTAAGCTTGGAGCATCGATTTGTTGTGCCACAGCCAAGGTCGATGCAAAGAGAGGTGCAGTTGGATGCTATGTATAAAGTTGCATACTTGTTAATGAGTTAACAACCCAATGATTTATGCAAACATTCAATTAGTTGATAGCATAAAGTGATAGTTACATATATGTGATGTGTAATCGGTACAATTACCTACCTTCATAGCTAAGAAAAACTTGATGGCCACAACCATGGTTGTTCTTATCTATGGTTGGATATCAACCTATTTGGAGATGCTCCTACAATCTCCCGAATTGATAAAAAGGGTTATTCAATTTGATAAATAAATAGGATTTTAATTAATGTATATTGATACATTCTTTATCATTCTTCTCACATAAGCTCAATTTGTGTTTCTAGGTTAATCACTCGATCATGTCTTCTCTAAATTTGCGTTCCATTTTGGACACCAATAAACTGACTGGGCCAAACTACATGGACTGGCTTCGAAACCTGAGGATAGTCCTCAAGTCAGAGAAGCTTGCTTATGTCCTTGAAGATCAACTTCCTAACCAACCTCCAGAAGGTGCAACTCCAGACCAGCTAGTGGCCTATCAGAAACATGTGACCGATTCTGAACTTGCGAGTTGCATCATGCTAGCCTCTATGATACCTGAGCTGCAAAAGCAGCATGAGCATATGGATGCTTATACCATCATCTTCCATCTTCATGAGTTGTTTGAAGAGCAGGCGAGATTCGAAAGGTTCGAAGTCTCCAGACTCCTCTTCACCACTAAGATGCAGGAAGGCACTTCTGCCTCGCAGTTTGTGTTAAAGATGTTAGGGTACATTGAGCGACTGAACACACTCGGTTTTGCAATGGATCATGAACTAAGTATTGACTTAATTCTGAGTTGTTTGCCCAAAAGTTATTCACAATTTGTGATGAACTATCGGATGAACAAACTAGAGACCACCATTCCCGAGTTACTCAACCTGCTGAAGACTGTGGAGCCTTCGGTAAAGCCGGATCAAAAGGCGGTACTGTTAGTTGGTTCCTCGAAGAAAGGTTCTAAGAGGAAGGCCAAAGAACAGAATAAAGGAAAGAAGAAAAAGGTCAAAAAGACTGAAAAGAAACCAAAAGGAACTTGCCATCATTGTGGCAAGGAGGGTCACTGGCGAAGAAACTGCAAGATTTATCTTGAGTCCATGAAGAATAAGGAATCCGATGCCCCATCCTCTTCAGGTATCTTCGTTATTGAATGTCACTCTATTTCCTCAAATACCTGGGTACTTGATACTGGGTGTAGCTCACATATATGTAATGACATACAGGGGCTAAGGAATAAAAGAAGACTCGTCAGGGGAGAAGCGGATTTGCGAGTTGGAAATGGAGCAAAGATTGCTGCTGTTGCCATCGGAACATATTTGCTAAAGCTCCCGACTGGACGTGTCTTAGAATTGGATAATTGTTATTTTGTTCCTTCGTTAATAAAGAACATTGTATCTATTTCATGTTTGAATGAAAAGGGTTATCATTTAACTTTTAGTAACAATTGTTGTTACATAACTTTAAATGGCGTTCTTTATGGGAATAGAACTTTGTGCAATGGTATCTACACGTTAGATTTATCCAGTGACGTTTTCAATATCGAAGTTAGCAACAAACGTGCTCGAATAGATAATCGAATAGACTCCTACACTTGGCATTGTCGTCTTGGCCATGTAAGTAAGAAACGCATGACCGAATTACACCTATGTGGAATTTTGGAATCATTTGAACCCTGTTCATTTGATACATGCGAATCATGCTTAAAAGGCAAGATGACCAAATTACTCTTTTCCGGAAAAGGTAATACAGTGGGAGAATTGCTTGGTCTAATACATACTGATGTATGTGGACCAATGTCAACTCCTGCACAAGGAGGCTATAACTACTTCATCACCTTTATCGATGATCACTCACAATTCGGGTACGTATTCTTGATGAAACACAAATCTGAAGCTTTTGAGAAATTCAAAGAGTTCAGAAATGAAGTAGAGAAACAGCTTGGCAAAAGTATTAAAATACTTCGATCCGATCGGGGTGGTGAATACTTAAGTCAAGAGTTTCAAGATTATCTAAGGGACAATGGAATATTGTCCCAATGGACTCCGCCGTATACACCACAGCATAATGGTGTATCTGAGAGGCGCAACCGAACCTTGATGGACATGGTTAGGTCAATGATGAATCATGCAACTCTTCCAAAATCCTTTTGGGGTTATGCACTTAAGACAGCTGTTTACTTGCTAAACAGAGTCCCGACCAAGGTAGCCTCTACTACTCCATATGAGACATGGAATAGTAAGAAACCTCACTTAACTCACCTTAAGACATGGGGTTGTCTTGCTTATGTGAAGTGGATTGTATCAGACAAATTGGATGCTAAGTCTGATAAATGTCTATTTATTGGATACCCTAAGGAAACGAAGGGTTACCAATTCTATCATCCCTTGGAACAAAAGGTGTTTATTTCAAGGCATGCTGTATTTCTGGAAAAAGAATTTCTTTTACAAGAAAACAGTGGGAGTGCCATTGAACTTGATGAAGTTCAAGAAACTCCAATAGACATTACAGAGACACCTAGTCTAGACCCACAACCAATACCTCATAATGATGAGCTATCAGTTGAACCTAAAACTACACCACCTCTTCGTAGATCTGATAGGACACGCAATATTCCAGAGAGATACGGATTTCTCGTAAGTGAATCGAACGACGTGTTACTCATAAGAGATGACGAACCTATCAGTTATGAAGATGTTCTAAAAAGTTCAGAAAGGGACAAATGGCTTGAGGCCATGAAGTCGGAAATGAATTCCATGTACGAAAACCAAGTATGGGACATGGTTAACCCACCTGAAGGGATTAAGCCCATAGGGTGCAAGTGGGTTTTCAAGAAGAAAATCGACATGGAAGGTAATGTTGTTACCATTAAGGCTAGATTAGTGGCAAAAGGATATCGTCAGAAGCAAGGAATTGATTATGACGAAACCTATTCGCCAGTAGCTATGCTTAAATCCATTCGGATGCTCCTAGCCATAGCAGCTCATTATGATTATGAGATATGACAAATGGATGTGAAAACAGCTTTCCTTAATGGAAACCTGCTTGAGGATGTATACATGATACAACCTGAAGGTTTCACATCGGTTGATAAAACCAAAGTATGCAAGCTTCGACGATCCATATATGGACTGAAGCAAGCATCTAGGAGCTGGAACATCCGTTTTGATGAGACAATCAAAAAGTTTGATTTCTCACAAAATCCAGACGAACCTTGTGTGTACAAGAAGGTTAGTGGGAGTGCAGTCGTATTCCTAGTATTATATGTCGATGACATCTTACTTATAGGAAACGATATATCAGTCTTACAAACAGTTAAAATTTGGTTGTCCAAAACTTTCTCCATGAAAGACCTGGGAGAAGCAACCTATATCCTTGGGATTAGAATCTATAGAGATAGATAAAAACGATTGCTTGGTCTTTCGCAGTCTACATATATAGACCGAGTGCTAAAAAGGTTTAGCATGTCGGAATCCAAGAAAGGTTACCTTCCCATCAGGCATGGGATCAACCTTTCAAAGTCTATGTGTCCGCGCACAGAAGACGAGAGGATTTGCATGAATAAGATACCTTATGCATCCGCGATAGGATCTATCATGTATGCTATGTCATGTACAAGGCCCGATGTATCGTATGCTTTGAGCGTCACAAGTAGATACCAGTCGGATCTAGGAATGGATCATTGGGCGGCTGTTAAGACAATCCTTAAGTACTTAAGAAGAACTAAGGATGTGCTCCTAATATATGGAGAAGGAGATATGGTAATACGTGGGTATACAGATGCCAGTTTCCAGACAGATAAGAATGACTCCAAATCTCAGTCTGGATACGTATTTACTTTGAATGGAGGCGCAGTAAGTTGGAAAAGTTCCAAACAAGACACCGTAGCGGATTCCACCACGGAAGCGGAATATATCGCACCTTCGGAAGCAGCAAAGGAAGCAGTCTGGATCAAGAAGTTCGTCTCCGAACTTGGCGTGGTTCCAACCATTGATAAGCAGTGCCGGTATACTGCGACAACAATGGAGCTATTGCACAAGCAAAGGAACCAAGTATTTGTTTTATTATAAAGTTAGTTATAATAAAGCTAGGCATAACGGAATTATTCATAAGAAGGATTATAAGATAAATTTCTTATGAAAATTAATTCCGTTAATTCCGTTAAGTGAAAGACTTGGCAAGGGAGAAGCAACTATATAAGGAACCAAAGGCAAGCCTTGAATTCCTGATCAATTAATCAAGAGATTAATTGCTCTCTCTCTCTCTACACGCCTCTCTCTCTCTAGGGCTGGCACCCCTCTCTCTCTAGGGCCGGCTCTCTCTCCTCCCCTAGGGCCGGCGCAACTCCCAAGGTGGGCGTGAGCTTCATCCACCAAGACGACCTCGGAGAAGAAGAAGCGGATCACATCTCCTTCCTTCTCGGAATTTAGATTCCAACTCTTGGTGGTTAGTTTCCTTTCTTCTTTCTTGATCTTCTAGTTGTGCCTTTAGAGAATCTAGTAGTTCTCGTTGGCACAAAACTCGTGACTTTGTGAAGTCATCCCGAAGAGAACTCGGCGTGGACGCGAATAGAGGCGAAGCTTCCAAGGGACGCTACGGTTGGATCTCGTCCCTTACTTCGAGTTACGTGAGGTACTTAGTAAATTAGTTTACTTTTTCGCAAAGTTTTATTTTATGATCATGTCCACACACCATAAGGTTGCATGCTAGATACGTGGTTAGAATAATTTGAGAAATTATTTTATGCTAATTCTTCCGCTGCACGTAAAAATTTAGAATTTTACGAATCCGTATCCTTGTCAACATGCACCCGGTCCCAACAACATCCTCCAGGTCATCCGGGCCGAATGAGATTGTATGGCTGCGATGTTGACTACTGCTGGTCCCGATGGCGTAGTTCTCCAGCCGCTGCGTATGAGCCTTCCTTGCGCGGTTGGAATCCCCCCCGGTAGGACCTCCAGAGATCACCCCGACATGACCCGATGGGGGACCTCGAGCAGGGGCCTTGTGTTGGATTGAGGAAAACGATAGAGGAGGGGGGGTGAATATCGTTAAAAACTTTTCGGATTAAGATAGAGCAGATACGCAACGGAAAGAAATTAAATGCACAAGAACACAAGTCTATTTTTTACTTGGTTCGGAGTCGCGGTCGGCTCCTACTCCAATGCCCACGGTCCTTGACCGTTTACTTTGGGCAATACTATAATCGCGCAAAAAGATTTACAAGTTGAGTACAAGAATATTTCAGGAAATTGAAATTTCATCACTTTTCATTATGAACGCTCGATGTGGATCGAATTTCAGAGCGGAGGGTCGTCGTCGTCGCTGGGATCTAGAAATCAGAGTTTGCCGGGGAGTAGCGCTTGAACGAAAAACTTTGGAGCGTTGAGAAAAAGTGATGTTGAAGCCTTGGGGTCGAGCCCCTTTTATAGTGCTCATACGGGCGCCTGTGATGTTGGGGGCGCCTGACATGTGCCCTTCGATCCGTGAATCCTTATCCGCGGGCTCGGTCAGCTCTTATCCTCCCCTACTTGGGCGCCTGAGCTGATGGGGGCGCCCGTGACCTCACGGGCGCCTGATCCTGCTTGGTCCAGAGGCTTCGTAGCTATGTTTTGGGTTTTGCCTTCACTCTTGGGCGCCCGTATCCATACGGGCGCCTGAGCCCATTCGGGCACCTGTCTCCATTCGGGTGCCTAGGCCCAGTGAAGTACCTCACTTGCAGACGACCAGTCCTTCAACCCTGCAACTTAGGTTAGTTCTAAAAAAACATAACAAGTATTAATTACAGCCGTAGCTGTCTTGGTTCTGACTTCGGGTCTCCCAAATGGAACCCTAGGTCGAACCGACGCCTACTGTTCCCTCGACGGGGAGCGCGTCCTCACCTACTCCTCTCAGGAGAGTTTACCTTTTGCCAATCGGCTCCTCCGGTTGGACTTTTGCCCAATCCACCTGACCAGGTCTTCGTGCCCAACTTCCGGTCAGGTCTTCTTGCCCAACTTCCGGTCAGGTCTTCGGTGCCCAGCCCCTTGCTAGGGCTTCGTGCCCAGTCCTCGACCAGGACTTCTTTGCCCGACTTCCGATCAGGTCTTCTTGCCCAGCCCTTGACCTGGACTTCTTTGCCCAGCCCTTTGCCATGACTTCTTGCCTAGTGTACCTAGGACTTCTTCCTGCACACTCAGTGAACAAGTTAGATCACAAAAACATCTTAACTTCTGAACCCTTTGCCATTATTAAAACCCAGGTTTGACTTAGGTGCTGCCTGCACCAACAATCTCCCCCTTTTTGATTTATGACAACATGGTTCAAAAAGTTAAGTTAATGAAGCAAGTAAGTAAGTACGTAATTTCCTCCCCCTAGAAGAAATTCTCCCCCTAAGTTTTTCAACAGTACGTGGGGTTTTTGAAAACATTTCTAAGTCCTTGTCTATCATAAGATGAAAAGATTTTTTCAGGATTTTCAATACTTAGAAAATTTTCAAAAAGGTATTTTCAAGAAATTTTTTTCCAAACTTAATGAAAACATTTAGTTTTTGCACTTAGAAAATTTTCTAAACTGATTTTGAAGTTCTAACACTTAGAAAATTTTCAAGCAGAACTTTGCAGTTTTAATACTTAGAAAATTTTCAAAAAGCAGAATTTTGTAGTTTTAACACTTAGAAAATTTTCAAGAGGCATTTTGCAGTTTTAATACTTAGAAAATTTTGAAGCAGAATTTTGCAGTTTTAATACTTAGAAAATTTTCATGAGGCATTTTGCAGTTTTAATACTTAGAAAATTTTCAAAAGATATTTTGACTTAAGTACCTAGAAAATTTTCAAAAATATTTTGACTTAAGTACTTAGAAAATTTTTCCAAGATGATTTTGGATTACTTTACTTTTTGAAAAAGGAGATAAAAATTTTGAAAAAAATTTAACTTGGAAAAATTTAAATTTTAAAACCTTCTTTTCTCTCCTTTTCCAATCTCTCCCCCTTTGCCATATATCAAAAAAATATAGCAAAAAACTGAGTAATAAAAGTAAGGTGCTGTGTTGAACCAGTTCTAAGTATAAACTGAACCAAATCAATTTAGATTTTCTCTTTCGAGTCCTGTCTAACCCAGTTAGCTACTTACTAACTGTTATAAACCGTAGCTTTCGCTAGGGTTAGTCAAATTAAGTGATCTGATCAAGTTAGATTTTCTAAGCTTGACACTTAACCTGATTACTGTTTAATTGTTATTTATTGTCCCAATTACTGCAGATGCACTGACTTAAAGCATCTTGAATCAAGGCATAGACCTAAGCATCTCAACCCAGTCTATGTTATCAATCAAAAGTATCCTAAGGTGCTTGTGAGATGCTGGCTTCTAGATCTATAGGTGCATGCAGTTCTAGGATTAGGGCCTAAGTTAAGTCCATTTGTGAAAAAGCCCTAGTTTTGAAGGGGGTAAGTTTTTAAAAAACTAAGTCAGAAATTATTTTAAATTTCAAAAAAAATGAAAATTTTTATATATATTTAAATAACAAATAAGAAATAAAACACTTTTGAACAGGAAACATAAGTAGACCAGTCCTATTCTACTAAGCATAATCCTAACTGCCTTCTTAGTGAGCTGAACTCAAACTCAGGTAAGGGTTTGGTGAAGATATCAGCTATGTTTGACTTTAAGTCTACATGCTTAAGGGCTATTTCACCCCTGGCTACATGATCTCTTACGAAGTGATGTTTAACCTCTATATGTTTTGTTCTAGAGTGTTGGATTGAGTTCTTTGTTAGATTAATTGAACTTATGTTATCAATATAGACTTGGGTTTGGGTGTAATCATGATGGAAGTCCTTAAGAGTGTGCATCATCCATAGGAGTTGTGCTACACACTCTCCTAAAGCAACATATTCTGCTTCGGTTGTAGATAGAGCTACGCAGTGTTGCTTTCTACTGCACCAACTGACTAGACTATTTCCTAAGAGTTGGCAGCTTCCACTTGTACTCTTTCTATCTAGTTTGCATCCAGCATAGTCAGAATCAGAGTATCCTGTCAAGTCAAAAGTTGAGGTCCTAGGTGTTGAGGCAATCTGTGGTCCGGAGTGACCACGTGTTTTGATGTTTGGGCAAAGGGTTTAAGTTAGGTTTATCCTTGTGATCTTATATGTGTATGTTGAGTGTGCAGGTTGTACAGGTTACACATATGGACTTGACTGGACGGCCTCAGTACGGTGAAGGGTGGCATGGAGGCAAGATGGAAGCTTGCGTGCGCATCCGAGGGACCTTGGAGAGCAGGGACGATGAGCTGATGGGCGCGGACTTCGAGGCATGCGTGAAGGATGGCATGGAGGCAAGCTGGAGGCTTGCGTGCATCAGAGGGACGGGAGCCGAAGATGAAGAGGGCGCGAAGGCAACAGTCGAGGTTGCGGAGGAGGAGTCAGTCGAGTCGTGAGGGTACGAGTGTTGTGTGATTGTACTCGGGGAATCCTAGGGGTCGAGTGCTGAGAGAAGTATACTCGGGAAGGGAACCCCTAGGTGTGTGAGTGGGGCAGTCGACTGCCTGGGAGGCAGTCGACTATAAAGCTCACAGAATGATTTCGGGGCTGGACCAGTCGACTGGTAAAATGGCAGTCGACTGGTAACCCCGAAAATTAGCCGTTGGGCTAGCCGTTGGCTAGCAATTAAGGCTAGACCAGTCGACTGGTAAATTGGCAGTCGACTGGTAGCGAGTGTTTCAGCCCGAGTCCTATTTAAAGAGGACTTCGTGGTGGCTGAGTTTCTTGACGAAACTCGCTTGGGTAAAGTGAGTTAGTAGTCTACTGTGATCAAAGAGCGTCCGAAGTGTTGTGGCGAGGTTTCTCCACCCACAAGGAGCTACAGATCTAGCCGGAGGTTATTCGGGGGTTGATCCACCGAAGGATTCTTGGATTAGTCACCCGCCCGGGGTGGATACCAAGTAAATCAAGTTGTTAGTATTGTTATTGTATTCTTTTACATATTATTGTTTTTGCTGCGCTAACGAACTTGTAGAGATCAAATCGAAAAAGTGCTATTCACCCCCCTCTAGCACGCCAAGATGATCCATCACTAGGATATCAAATCCCTACATTGAGGGTGCCCTTAATGTATTTAAGTATTCTTTTTAGGGCGGCTAAGTGTATTTCCTTAGCACAGGTTTGGTATCTAGCACACATTCCTACAGCGAAAAGGATATCAGGTCTACTAGCTGTAAGGTAAAGTAGACTTCCAATCATACTTCGATATAGTTTAAGATCTACAGGTTTACCTTCAGGGTCACTATCAATTTTTACATTTGTGGCCATATGGGTACTTATGCTTTTGGAGTTATCCATTTTAAATTTCTTTATTAACTCCTTAGCATATTTGGATTGATGAACATAATTTCCATCCCTAGTTTGCTTAATTTGTAGTCCTAAAAAGAAGTTGAGCTCACCAACTAAGCTCATTTCGAATTCGTTTTCCATTATTTTTATCCATTCCTATGGACATGTATTGATGCTTTGTATTTTTGTGTGCCCTGAAAGACTTATGTATTGGTTGCTTTGTTGTAAGTTGGATCAGTCCACAATCCAGGTATGTCTTGGTATGTTTTTGTGTTGTATTGGATTTTTTTTATATTGTCTATACTAGCTATGTTGGCTGAGGACTTGATGTAGTCGTGTGGGCTTTTGTATAATTATTTCAGATTGTCCGCCGATAGGCTCCTCGGGGTATGACAGTTTAGTTTGTTTCAAACAATTTGATTGTTTAAAAAATCAAATTCGTGTTTAAAAAATTACTACTCTCAATATATTGAGTTAAATTGATGTTTGAGGGCATTAATATAATCAGGAGAATTAAACTAATACATAGGAGCTAATTTTATGACAATTCAAAGTTTGCCTATTAGTCGGGTTGAATATTTCAAATATATTTGTGTTTAAAAAATTATTGCTCTTAATATATTGATCAAATTGATATTTGAAAGTGTAGATATAATCAGGAGAACTAACCATGTATATATATATATGAACTAATTTTATATCAATCCAATATCGTTTGATCTATTAATCGATTTTATCTAAAATCAACTTTAATTGAAAAAATAAATCAGTGGACTGATTTTTCATATATTTTACATATTGAAATGTAGGGCAAATCGAGTCAACTGGTAAGCATCATCATTCCACTGATTAGGAGCAAAGAGGAAAAAATATATATGATTTGATAATTTTAAAATTATGATTTGGGCATTTTGCAAAATTTTATATGCGATTATGTAAATTGTTGAAAAAAAAAATTAAATGGGAGTTCCAATTTAAAAAAAAAATTGTTCCTCGAATTCAAATTCAATTCGATAACAATTTTTATCGAAGATAAGCCACGATGTGAATCATGAACGCCGTATATTATTATTATATATAGTTTATTTATTTAATGAAACACCTACATTTTAGGTGTTTTAATTTATTTTGTTTAAATTTAGGTAAAATGGTCTTGCGAGGCTTCCAGATATTCTCGAGGTCTGTCTTGTTCTAGGAAGCAACGAACGAGAGGAGGAACAAACGCGGACGAGTTGTAAAATCCACGTCGATGTTTTTCGCAAATTTAATTAAATTAATTGACAAAAACACACCCACAAAAACTAATTAAGGCAGGCGAGGCGACGATAGATCCTTAGTTCTTAAGTATATCTCCTCGTTGGCATTTAGTGTTCAACTATTATTTTAATATTTATTATTATTCTGCTAAATCATGAGTAAAATATAAATAAATAAATAAAATTTTTAAAAAAAATTGCCGTGTATTTATTAATTATCAGGAAAGCAACCTGAAAGGCACGTGCTTGGCGTGGAATGCAGATAGTGTGTACAGTTGGCAGATTCCGTGTCGCAGCCCATAGGCAGTTAACAGTGCTAAGTACACCTTCTGTCTTCTTCTCCTTCTTAAACCCCTCCGCTGCTTCCTTCGTTTCCCGGCCATCTCCTCCTCCTGTTCTTCTTCTTCCTCCTTCGCCCCGCCATGGACTTGTTCGACCGCGCCAAGGCGGTACGCCTCCGTAGCCACCACGGCAAGTACCTTACGGCCGACGAGGACGAGGAGCACGTCACGCAGAGCCGCAACGGCTCCGCCTCGGGGGCCCGATGGGAGGTCGATTTCCTCCCCGACCGCCCCACCTTCCGCCTGAGAAGCTGCTACGGTCGCTACCTCGCCGCCTCCGGCGAATCATTCCTCCTCGGGTTCACCGGAAAGAAGGTCGTCCAGCTCCAGTCCTCCCTCGACCAACCCGACCATTCCTTAGAGTGGGAGGCCCTTCGCGAGGGCTTCCAGGTCAGGCTTAAGAGCCACGCCGGCAAGTTCCTCCGCGCCAACGGCAGCCTCCCGCCCTGGCGCAACTCCGTCACGCACGACCTCCCACACTACACCGCCACACAAGATTGGGTCCTTTGGGACGTTGACATCGTCGAGATTCTTCCTTCTTCTTCCGCCTCCACCACTGTGAAGCCTAAACTCGCCCCTCCTGCTGTCTCCATAAAGCGGCCCCCTTCTCCGCCCCCTTCCCCTCCTCGCCCGTTGCACCAGAAACCTCCTTTTTCCGCTGATATTTCTTCACCTTCTGCGACTTTTGAGCCATATGACCCTCACGAAGCTTCCTTCTCATGGTCGACCTCTTCTTCCATTTCCGATTCTTCTCCTCGCGCCAACACCGTTCACTCTCAGCCGTCCTCCACTCCACAGGTCCGGTCCTTAACATGTGCATATTCTGGTTAATTTTACTATTGACATAACTATATGATCCACCCCGATTAGTGAACTTGTTTACGTTCATTATGATGTTTGTTCATTCATTATTTCTCCTTTCTAGTTGTTAATTTATCTTTGAAGATTCAGATGAAATCATAAATGTAAAAACACAACCAGTCAAATCTTTGAAAATACTGAATTTGATAAGCTCTAATTTTGGTTCATCCCTCATGTTTATAAACTGGAAAAATATTTTGGCTTGCATCATCTTGCAATTCGAATTATAGAACCGTGCAACTGATGTTTTTCTAATAGCCAATTACCAATTATTAGTTATTTTTATCTGTAATTATATTGAATTGGGACCGATCCTGTTATTCACATGTATTAAAGGTTCACATGTATTTTTATCATTATGATGTATTCACATATAATTATATTAGTTTTTTTTTTTCATATATTGTATTGGCACTTATTGGTTTCTCAACATTGTATTATACTTAAGACCTTTTATTCTCTGCTTCAGAAGCTTATTTTTGATATAGAACCTTTTTGCTCTTGCAGAAATATCCTTCTTTTGCTGCACCAGCTCCAGTCCCAGATGTGGTACCAGCACCAGCACCCACACCAGCACCAGCACTTTCTCGGACCATCTACTACACTGTAGCAGATGACCATGGCAATTTGGATGATGATGTCGAATGGCCTTCCATGACTTTTTCGGGAACGAGTGTGTCCGAATTGACTAGAATTTTGAAGAAGTTGACAATGCTTGATGATATACTCGTGTGCACTCGCCACCCTCTAAGACACAACCTCAGTCCTGTTTATTTGCAGCTACCACCAAACAATAGAACAATGTTGCTTGTCGTGGTGGATGCTGAGTCTAGCTGTGAGTACTACTAAACTTCATGAATTATGATTATGATTATGATTATGCTTTTTGGGTGATGATATTTATTGACATTAGGCCTTGGCTCATTAAATAATTACAATAATTGAACTTGTTCATTCTATATCTTTTTATGCTGGCTCATTTCTTAAAAGCATTTCTCAGTGAAAGGGAAGCACGGAGCCTACCTATAAATCCCTTCTTATCGTCACCCAAGAGTTCTGAATCTTTCTAACATTATTCATAATGGACTACTAAATAGTGTTTTAAACAAAGAGCATGAATATCTATGTGTGAGCCTTTCTAAATATATACCCTATCCTGATAAGTAACTGAAGTTCTTGTCTTAACAAGTGCTCTCTAGGAAAAATTTCTCTACTTCTCTATGATCATTATGCTGAGTATTCCATAATTTAAAACCTTCTTTGTTAAGAATTTTAATAATTTAGCAGAGCTGATCATCATTCCATTCATATCTTAGTCATATCTTAGTGACCTTCTAGTGATTCATAATACCTCATAACACTTGGGATAACTTAGTACAAATGAAATGAATCAGACATGAGATTCATAAAAGATATCACACTTACAATAGTGGAGAGATCTTATTATTCACAACTTTTTTTTTTCTAAGCTTGTAAATGCATTTCAAATCTTACTGCGAGCTTTCTAATCCTTCATCATAAAATTGCTAGTTTTAGGCTCACCTTTTCAGATCTTGGCTTGCATGTGTATGCACCCTGATATTGCCTTACTTTTGATATCTTAAGTCGCACTTCTCTCTGAACAAATTCTGCATATTCTATTTTAGAACTGCAAATAAAATGGTTGCTTCGGGCAAGAGAAGAAGTTGATATGATTATTAATGTCAAGTTAATGAGGACAAGTTGCAATTTCCTAGTTATTTACATGAATGTTGCACACCACATATTTTTTACTGAATTAATTGTCTCCTCCATTCTGTTTCTATCCTATTTGTCCTCTCTCAAACTCTAACGGTATTTGTTTTCAATTTGGCATTTCAGTTGGTAGAAGCTTCGATATCTGAAAGCATCGATGCTAAATTCTGAGACAACATTCTTGCCTTTTCATTCTTTCCAAAGTATGTCAAATGCTATTATTAGTAACTGGAAGAGCCTGCTCATTCCTTCAGCTTATTCTATGATTCATATCGGTTGATTTCCTACACGAGTCAACGATGTTGAAGGATGAAATCATCAAGGTACATGGCATGGCAACCAACCTACAGATGGGCCCTTGTACACAGTATAGTTTGAAATTCTGTTTCATTTTATAGATTTATGGCTTTGAACAAAATATATATGTGTAATACTTGGAATACTAGGAAATGGTACCGTATGTTGAATAGGAATAGGAAAGATTGTAATTTGTATGTAATTTTTGAGAGCTGTTGGTTTTTTGTTCTAAAAGGTAGTGGAATTGAATTCGGATTGCTTTGCCCAGTAAGAATCATGTTGCTTCAGTAATGACAATTTGTTGGATTGTGACTTAAGCAACAAGAAAGTTTGTCCAAGTTTACGAAGTTCTGCTTTCCTGTGCGAACCAACAAGAAAAAAAGGGCTTATTTTTCTCCTTTTGTTGAAGTAGAAAATCATTGCGTGTCTGAATTTTTTGGTTCATCTCCTTTTTTAGGCTTGTTTGTTGCTCCTCTGTTTGTGTATGGTTGTGAATTGGCTATGGTTTTCCTTCTTTTCCTTGCTAAGTCGTGTGGGTTACTTTACTCGAGGCTTCGTGTCGATTCATATTATCTTGATGTTTTCTACCTGTGATTTTTAGTTGATCTCGCACACCATATTTCTACATATTTTATTTTTTTTTACATAATTTAATATCAGTCACAGTAAATTTATCTATAATTAAATTCGGTAGTATTTATTATGCATTTGTTTTTGAAACTATCAATACTTAAATTCGGTAGTATGTCCTTTATTTCGATGTTATTGTGACAACTACAATTAACTCCTATGACATATAAAAACTAACGTGATAACCACTGCATCACAACATCTATTAAAAATAATTAACGAGATTGGATAACGTCAAATTTCGAATAACTAGTCCGGCCCTACAAAAGTGTCCCATCGGCTGTCAGGGTTAATCGAGAAGCGTGGACGGTCCAAAAGCTCAGTGTCTCAGGATTTGCGCCTCATTTGGAGGAAAAATTCTTGCAAAATGCGCCATAACGAATCCTGGGACGCTGTGCTTCTGGATTGCCTGCGACGAGCGCTTCCCGATTTACCCTGATAGTCGATGAAAAATTTCTATAGGACTAAACATATCACTCAAGATTCTTACCCAATCTCATTAATCATTTTTATGACATATAAAAACTACTCTATAACTACTACAACATATAAAAACTACTCTATAACTACTATAGCACTTATATAATATTATTTAGTATTATGTCACTTAGTAAAACTACTCTATAACTACTATAGCACTTATATAATATTATTTAGTATTATGTCACTTAGTAATTTCTACAACTGAGTAACAATTACTTGTTATAATTATTTTAAAATAATTTTTGCTATAATTATTTTAAAGTAAATTTGATCAATTTAAAATAATTTTGATAAAATTTAAATAATTTTGACTAAGTTGATAAATAATATTTTGATATAATAGTGCTCAAAATTTATGATTAAAAATTAAAAATTAAAAATTTTAAAATTTAGGATTTAGCTATAAGAGTATAGTAGCTACCTAAATAGTACTATAACTGTTTTAAAATGTTTTGATTAACTTAAAGGGATTTTGATAATGGTTAAGTAATTTTTGTTGGATCGTAGAAAGTCGATAGAGGGGGAGGTGAATATCGATATCAAATTTTCGGAAAACTAGAGCAGTTACGTAGCGGAAAATAACAAAGCAATCGCGAACGCAAATTGGTTTTACTTGGTTCGGAGTCGCGGTCGGCTCCTACTCCAATGCCCACGGTCCTTGACCGTTTACTTTGGGCAATTCTATATTCGGAAAACTCTTTTACAACTTAAAGTACAAATATAGAATTGGAATCAAAATTGCAACACTTTTCGTAAACTAAATTTACTGACGCCCGAGGTGGATCGAATTTCAGAGCAGAGGGTCGTCGTCGACGCTGGAATATCGAAGTTGGAGCTTGTCGGAGCGTAGCGCTTGAACGAAAGTGCTTGGAGCATTGAGAGCGAAGTTGTTTGAAGCCTTGGGGGTGAACCCCCTTTTATAGCACTCATAGGGGCGCCTGTGTCGATGGGGGCGCCTACACGTGGCCTCTCCTGCACGATCTCTTATCCGCGGGCTCGGTCAGCACTTATCCATCTCACAGGGGCGCCTGAGCTGATGGGGGCGCCCGTATGGTCCCGGGCGCCTGAGCTGCTTTAGTCCAGAGGCTTTGTGGCAGTTTGCTTCGTTTTCTTTGGTTTTAGCCTTCCACTGGGGCGCCCGTGTCCATCCGGGCGCCTAGCCCCAGTGAGGCACCTCACTGCATTGAGGCGCCTCAGCTGTAGAAATCCATTCCCTCGATCTCTGCAACCAAGGTTAGTTCCAAAACAAAAAGAAGCAAACATGTTAGCCATTATTTACAACCTTAGCTGTCTTGGTTCTGACTTTGGGTCTCTCAAATGGAACCCTAGGTCGAACCGACGCCTACTGTTCCCTCGCATGGGGAACGCGTTCTCACCTACTCCTCTCAGGAGAGTTTACCTTTTGCCAACCGGCTCCTCCAGCTGGACTTTTGCCCAATCCACCTGATCAGGTCTTCGTGCCCAGTCCGCGACCAGGACTTCTTGCCCAACTTCCGGTTAGGTCTTCGGTGCCCAGCTCTTTGCCAGGACTTCTTGCCCAGTCCTCTACCAAGACTTCTTTGCCCAACTTCCGATCAGGTCTTCTTGCGTAGTTCACGACCAGGACTTCTTGCCCAACCCTTTGCCAGGACATCTTGCCTAGTGTACCTAGGACATTTTCCTGCACACTTAGTAAGCTTGTTAGATCACATTAACACCTTAACTTCTGAACCCTTTGTCATTATCAAAACCCAGATTTGACTTAGGTGCTTCCTGCACCAACAATCTCCCCCTTTTTGATTTATGGCAATACGGTTCAAAAAGTTAAGTTAAAAATAGATAACAAGCAACGAATTGGAAAATTATTCAGTTTCCTCCCCCTGAAACAAAAATTCTCCCCTTGAGTTTTTCAAAGATATGTGGGTTTTTGTAGATCTTCTAAGTGCTTTAGATCTTCACAAGGTTTTCATGCTTAGCAAAGATTTCCAGTAAGTTTTTGAACACTTAGACAATTTTCAGAAAAAGTTTTTCACATTATACTTAGAAAATTTTCAGAAAGAGTTTTTCCATACTTAGAAAATTTTCAGAATTTTTTTTCCATACTTAGAAAATTTTCAGAAAAAGTTTTTCCATACTTAGAAAATTTTCAGAAAAAGTTTTTTTCATACTTAGAACAATTTATGCTTAGATTTGAAACACATTTTTAAGTATTTTCGTTATTTACTTTACTTTTTGAAAAAGGAGATAAAAGTTTTGAAAAATATAACATTTAAAAAAAATCCTTTTCTCCTTTCCTTTCTCTCCCCCTTTGCCATATATAAAAAAAAACTAATTATAGCAGGTAAATTAGAGCAAAAGAAGATGAAGTTCTGTATTGAACCAACTCTAATAAGCATAAACTGGACCAAACCAAATTAAACCGTTCTTGTTCGGGTCCTGTCTAACCCAGTTAGCTACTTACTAACTGTTATAAACAGTAGCTTTCGTTAGGGTTAGTCAAGTTAAGTGTTTTGAGCAAGTTAGATTTTCTAAGCTTGACACTTAACCTGATTGCTGTTCAATTGGTATTTATCGCCTCAATTACTGCAGATGCACTGAGTTAAAGCATCTTGAATCAAGGCATAGACCTATGCATCTCGACCCAGTCTAGGATATCAATCAAAAATACCCTAAGGTTCTTGTGAGATGCTGACTTCTAGATCTATAGGTGCATGCAGTTCTAGGGTTAGGGCCTAAGCTAAGTTCATTTGCGAAAAAGTCCTAGTTTTGAAGGGGTAAGTTTTTAAAAAAATTAAGTCGGAAAATCATTTTAAATTTCAAGACTTTGATAAAAGAAATGTTTTTGAAAAAAATTAATCAATAGATAAGAAATAAAATAATTTTTAAAACACATATTGAGCAGTCTTATTCTACTCAGCATAACCCTAACTACCTTCTTAGCAACCTAAACTCAGACTCAGGTAAGGGTTTGGTAAAGATATCAGCTAAGTTTGACTTTGAGTCCACATGCTTAATGACTATTTCACCCCTGGCTACATGGTCCCTTACAAAATGATGTTTAACTTCTATATGCTTTGTTCTTGAGTGTTGAATTGAGTTTTTAGTTAGATTGATTGAGCTTATGTTATCAATGTAAACTTAGGTTTGGGTGTAGTCAAGCTGGAAGTCCTTAAGAGTGTGCATCATCCATAATAGTTATGTCACACACTCTCCTAAAGTAACATATTCTGCTTTGGTTGTAGATAGGGTTACGCAGTGTTGCTTTCTACTGCACCAGCTGACTAGACTATGTCCTAAAAGTTGGCAGCTTCCACTAGTACTTTTTCTATCTAATTTGCAGCCAGTATAGTCAGAGTCAGAATATCTTGACAGTTCAAAGGTGGAAGTCCAAGGTGTTGGATCGAGAGAACCGATAGAGGGGGGTGAATATCGGAAATCATTTTTCGAAAAAACTTAGAGCAAGTACGCAGCGGAAATTAAGAAAACAAAATCACACAGAGACACTATCGATTTTACTTGGTTCGGAGCCTGGGTCGACTCCTACTCCAAGGCCCACGGTCGTTGACCGTTTACTTTGGGCAATTTTATATGAGGCGCAATAATAGTTTACAAGGATTGATTTACAAATTCAGCACAGTAAACTAAATAATTAAAAAGACTCTTCTTTTACCGACGTCCGATTGTGGGTTGACCTTTTCCGAAGCAGCGGGACGTCGTCGGCTCGAGTTGGGCAGTATCCGGAGCAAGACGCGAGAGCAGAAGAGCGTAGAAGCGTTGTGTTGGAGTTGTCTTCGAAGCTTGGGGTCGAGGGCCCTTTATATAGGGCCTGGGGGCGCCCGGGACGTCGGGGCACGCCCCCACGTGTCGGTTGATCCGTCTCCAGCGCGGTCAACATCTGATCCCTTCAAAATCGAGATCAGGTTTGACCGGGGCTCCCGGGTTGACTGGGTCAAGCCTTATCCCTTGGCTTCGCTGGGTTGAGCTTCGATGCTTGCGCTTGGGGGCGCCCGGAGCGCTGGGGGCGCCCGGGAGCACGGGGGCGCCCAGAATTTGAACTGTCGAAGCCCATCTTGCTTTCTTGTGTTTTGTGTTCACCTTGGGGGCGCCCGGGACACTCCGGGCGCCCTGGTCAGCTGTTGCCTC
Organism: Boesenbergia rotunda; assembly: GCA_024364735.1. NCBI lineage: Eukaryota > Viridiplantae > Streptophyta > Magnoliopsida > Zingiberales > Zingiberaceae > Boesenbergia > Boesenbergia rotunda. Next base: position 242 of record JAGFNQ010004727.1, on the reverse strand, counting down.
TTTCCTTTGAGGCTTTCTGAGCTGCAGACACACATTCCTTCGGTCCTGCATCCAGGGTTAGTCCAAAACACAATAAAACAATAAAATATTAGATTATACAACCTTAGCTGTCTTGGTTCTGACTTAGGGTCTCCAAAATGGAACCCTAGGTCGAACCGACGCCTACTGTTCCCTCGACGGGGAACGCGTCCTCACCTACTCCTCTCGGGAGAATTTACCTGATGCCAACCGTTCCTCTGGTT
>JAGFNQ010004726.1:83415-192753 GCA_024364735.1 Boesenbergia rotunda | reverse complement strand
GGTAGGTGCATAACAAGTTTAGTAATACATATCAAGTGCTAAGCATACTAGAACATCATTTAAAAATATCTTAATAAGAGTTATCCTATAACATGATAGGTTCACAAGTAGTTTACTCACAACATAATAAGTAAGAATCCCAGTGTAATCACTAACATTCAAGAGTACCAACTCTAATTACTAACATTCATTATCAAGGAAACATCAATCATAAGCATAGTAAAGTAGATATAAGAATCTTTCTTTCCCGAGCCACCACCCCACACATCTTCAGCCCTCCTGCCTCTTCCTTTAGTTTAAGTATCCCTTACTTTTATCTGCAGCATAAGACAACACATATACTAGTAAGCACAAATGCTTAGTAAGGATCCTGTCCTACTCGCAAAATCCATACGAAAGAATACAACATGTACACATAATGAATCACAAGCATGAGTTTAACATGGCATACTATCATTCAAGTTTCTAAGCAAGTAGTATAAAGTATCTTAAGCATACCCTTCACATATAATAAATGTTTTCAAAATAATTACATAAAGGTATTACTTAAAAATACTTTAACATCAGATAGGTCCCAGTTGTGTACCACATCAAGCGCGTTCCCTAATGAATTGGGGTAGCGAGCCACCAATCAATTAGAGCAGGACCCTTCCGTCCTACCGGAGCCATGACCTTCAGTTAACATGTACCCCGGATTTGTTTAACGACCCCCTTCCGAGTCGTATTTGTTTAACGACCCCATTCCGAGTCGTATTTGTTTAACGACCCCCTTCCGAGTCGTGTACACAACTTTCAAAGTAAAATACTTATCATGCTTTTATATATATGCTAAGGAGTACTCCAAATCCATTCTCAAGGGACACACCACTCTTCAAGGGTGCTCATGATCCCATAAGGACACACCACACATCATAAGGGGTGCTCTTGATCCCATAGGGACACACCACACAACATAAGGGGTGCTCTTGATCCCATAGGGACACACCACACAACATAAGGGGTGCTCATGATCCCAAACTTAGTGGAGTATCCTTTCAAGCATTTTATCATACCCATTACATGCAATTCATAAGGGTGCCCCATGGGCTATAAGACATGCTCATACATACATCATAACTCAACCACTTAAACATACTTTATATATAACAAGATTGGTCACATAAATCATCTTCATATCATAGGAAGTGGTAGCATGCTTCATGAGTTGATTCAATTCTTCCCAACCCTAAACCTAGGGTTGGCCGAATGATGTAGGTAGGGGTAGCTTAGGTTTTTGACATCAAACATCCCATACAAGCATCACATATATATACACATCATGTATCATACTAAGCCTAGCATACATCATGGGGTAATCAACCTTCACAAACCCTAATGTTTCATGTTGGCCGAAATTTACATGCTAAGGAAAGTTAAGTTCTTTTCCAATCAAGCATTCCATTTAAACATCACATACATATACATATCATCTTACTTAACATAAGCATATCCCATAGGGTAGTTTAACCTTCACAAACCCTAATCTTAGGGTGTTGGCCGAAAGTCATAGGGTATGGGGAATTAGGGTTTTTGCAATGAAACATTCACACAAACATTAATACAAACACCTTGTATACACTATCATACAATACACTATGCATGGATATATTATAGGATAATTCAACCCTCACTAACCCCTATGGTTTTGTTCATGGCCGAATGGTGTAGGGTATTCAACCCTAGTTTTTGTCATCACAACATAAAGGGAAACAACATATATATATATATATATATATATATATATATACCCTAAGTTCCAAGGGGTCTCCTCATTCATCAAGGAGTAGTCAAGGCCTTCCACTTGGGGGTGGCCAAAACCTACATAAGGGCAAGACCCTAGGGTTTTGTTCATAACATCATGAAGGGAAACAACATATACATATACCCTAAGTCCCAAGGGGTCTTCTCATGCATCAAGGAGTAACCAAGGCTTTCCCCTAAGGGGTGGCCGAAACTTACACAAGGGCAATCCCCCATTTTCAAAAACAAGAGAACAAAAGAATCATGCACAACAATTACACTGCAGGCTAGGGGATACTTACATCCTTTCGCTTGAATTTCACCTTCTCTAAATCTTTAGGGTACCCTTGGTTGAAGGAGGGTGAGAGTTCTCTTTGCTAAAACTTCTCTAGAACCCTTGGCCCTAGTAGAGGGCAAGATCCTTGGATGGGATCTTCTTCCTTCCAATTCCCTAGGGTTAGAACCCTAGGGTGTACTTTTCGAAAAATGAAGAAGGAGGAGAGGGCTCTAGGTTTCGGTTTTTAGTGTGGGGAAGAAGAAGAATGAAACTTCCTTCCCCCTCTCTTATTTATACTACTTTCATGAAGGGACATGTCTCTTCACTTCCCTAGCTTTAACTAGCATATTTCTTATTCTCTCAACATGAAACATCCTTGGTGCAATGGTTAAGACATGGTTAGTGCAACTAGGAGGTTCAAGGCTCGATCCTTGCTTCCTCCTTTCCACATTTCCTTTTTATCACATTTTGCACTAATCCACATTAAAGCCCATTAAGCCAAGCCCATCATGACATTTCATAACAATGTTTCTTGAATTCATAACATTATATATGGGGAAAAATTGGGGTGTTAGAATCCCTCATACCTTATAAAAAGTTCGTCCTGAACTTAAAACAATTCTGGATACTTTAATCGCATTGCCTCGTCTCGTTCCCAGGTGGCTTCTTCGAATTGCTCGTTCCGCCACAGAACCTTTACTAAGGGCACTTCTTTGTTCCTTAGCTTTTTGACCTCCCGATCTAGGATCTGAATAGGTCTGTGTTCGGAACTTAGGTACTCTTGGTCTTGTACTGGTTGGGGCTCTATCATTTGATTCACATCAGAGGTACATTTCATGAGCATTGATACATGGAAGACATTCTGGATAGCCGCCATTTCTGGCGGTAGCTCCAGTTCGTAGGCCACTTTGCCTATCCGTCTCAGGATCTGGTACGGTCCTATATATCTCGGACTCAGCTTCCCTCTCTTCTCGAATCTCATCACCCCTTTCATAGGGGCCATTTTTAGGAATACTGAGTCCCCAACATCAAACTCCAGTGGTTTGCGTCGCTTATCAGCGTAGCTTTTCTGTCGACTCTGAGCAGTCTCTATCCTCTGGCGGATATTCTTTATAGCCTGAGTGGTTTCATCTATAATATCAGTCTGGAGTCCCATCTCCTTCTGTTCACCACTCTCAAGCCAGCATATAGGAGATCTGCATTTCCTTACGTATAGTGCTTCGTACGGTGCCATCCCGATAGTAGCCTGATAACTGTTGTTATAAGCAAACTCTGCCAGGCTCAGGTATCGGCACCAGCTTCCCTTGAAGTCCAAGGCACAAGCTCATAACATGTCCTCTAATATTTGAGTCACTCTTTCAGTCTGCCCATCAGTCTGGGGGTGAAAGGCCGTACTGAATTTTAACTTCGTGCCAAGAGCCTTCTGCACGTGTCCCCAAAAATCTGAAGTAAATCGACCATCCCTATCAGAGATAATGGTCTTGGGAACCCCGTGCAGTCGGATAATTTCCTTGACGTACAGTTGAGCCAGCTGCTCCACTGAGTAGGTCCACAATAACCCATATACCATCAAATCCATTCGTCGTTCTAGGCAGTCCAGAGATGAAATCCATAGAGATATCTTCCCATTTCCACTCGGGGATCGGCAGAGGTTGCAGAACTCCTCCACGCCTCTGGTGTTCTGCTTTGACCCTCTGGCAGGTCAAACACCAACTGATATAGTGGGCTACATCTCGCTTCATACCGGACCACCAACACTTGCTTTTCAGATCTTGATACATCTTGGCAGACCCAGGATGCATCGCATAAGGCGTTTCGTGAGCTTCCTCGAGGATTCTTGTCCGTAAGTCGGAGTCGTTTTTCAGGAACACATAATCGATCCCAAAGATATAAAACTCCGCTGTCCGAAATCCAAAATCCATCGTCCTTGCCTTCGAGAACCTCTTGCTTGATTCTCTGAAGAATCGGATAATGATTCTGCTTTTCCAGAATATCGTCGAATAATATCGGCGCAATCATCAGGGTGGACAGCTGCCCTGATATGATTTCAATCCTGTAATTCATAATTTCTTCCCCTAAGGATTGTGACATAGCTGATAAAGACATCTAAGCAGCACATGATTTTCTACTGAGAGCATCGGCTACCTTGTTGGCTTTTCCCGGATGGTACAGGATCTCACAATCATAATCCTTGACCAATTTGAGTCATCTGCGCTGTCTCATATTCAGATCCTTCTGGGTGAAGAAATATCGCAGACTTCGGTGATCTGTATAAACTTTACACTGAGTTCCATATAGATAGTGCCTCCATATTTTCAGTGCAAAGACCACCGCTGCTAACTCTAAGTCATGGGTAGGGTAGTTTCATTCATGTTCCTTCAGCTGCCTGGAGGCATAAGCAATTACCTTCCCATTTTGCATAAGCACAGCTCCGAGTCCTAGTTTGGATGCGTCGCTGTACATATCGAAACCCATATCGCTTTCTGGAAGAGTCAATATCGGAGCGCTAGTCAGCCTCCTTTTTAGTTCGGTAAAGCTCTTCTCACCTTCATCGGTCCATACATATTTCTTGTCTTTCTTTGTAAGGTCTATCATCGAGGCTGCAATCCGAGAGAAGTTCTCTACGAATTTTCTGTTATAGCTTGCTAGCCCGAGGAAACTTCTAATTTCGCTGACATTCTTGGGTCTGGTCCAGTTACTCACAGCTTCGATTTTAATTGGGTCCACCATTACTCCTTCCTTGGAGATAACATGTCCCAAGAATGATACCTGATTGTGCCAGAACTCGCATTTGGAAAATTTAGCATACAGTTGTTCCTTCTGAAGAATCTGTAGTACTATACTCAGGTGTTCAGCATGTTCTTCGGGAGTTCTCGAATATATAAGGATATCGTCGATAAAGACGATCATAAATCTGTCGAGAAATGCCGAGAATACCCGATTCATTAAGTCCATAAACATAGCTGGAGCATTGGTAACTCCAAATGGCATAACTACGAACTCATAATGTCCGTATCTGGTTCGAAAAGCCATCTTCGGTATGTCCTCCTTTTTAACCCTGACTTGGTGATAACCAGATCTCAAGTCAATCTTAGGGAAAATTGTGGCTCCCTTCAGTTGATCGAACTGGTCATCTATCCTGGGTAGAGGGTACCTGTTCTTGATAGTCACGTTGTTCAGCGCCCGATAGTCGATACACATTCGCATCGACCCATCCTTCATTTTCACAAACAGTACGGGAGCTCCCCAGGGAGAATGACTAGGGCGAATAAGTCCCTTGTCAAGTAGCTCCTGTAATTGTCCCTGTAGTTCTTTTAATTCCGTCGGCGCCATACGGTACGATGCTCTGGGTAATTGCATACGACTTTGACGTCTTCTAGCTTCGGGCCCTCTGTAGGACTGGTATCAACCACATGAGCTAGAAACCCAGAGCATCCATTTTCTAACATCTTCCTTGCTTTCAGAGCCGATAAGAATTTGCTTGTCCTCTTCTTCGGCTCTCCGGTAAATTCAAATAGAATTCCTCCTGAAATTCGGACTCGAAGTCCTTCCACTTCATCTGGTCCACTGACCTTCTAGCTTTTACTCGTTCCCCCCACATCCTGGCGTCGCCAGTGAGGCAGAACGAGACACAATTAATTTTCTCATGCTCGGGCCAGTCTAATAATTCCACTGTGCTCTCAACAGCCTTGAGCCAGGCCTGGGCGTCCCAGGGCTCGCAGGTGCCAGAGAACTTTTCCGGCTTCAGTCTCTGCCACTGAATCAGATAGGCCTCCTGTCGGACTCCTCTGGCCGGAGTGTCCGGGGGTGCCTGTCCAGTTGGAGGCACAGTAGGTATCACATTCTGACTTCCCTGCGGGGTTGCAGTGTTCGCCTGCTGGGTCATCAGAGTATTTATGATCTGCTGCTGTTCAGTGACCTGACGCTGCAGATCTGTGATCACTTGCATCATATTAGGTGGGGGTGCTGTCTCATTACCCCGATTGCTACGTCCTCTAGCCATGTCTATCATCCAGGTGATAAATAAACTAACATAAGAATTAAGACTACTTTCACTTGTTATGCAAGTATAACTCACCTCCATATAATCATTACTGTACATGAAATAAAGTAAAGCGAGGTTAGGATCTCTTACTTGGAATTGGCAGGATGAAGCTTGATGTGTGTGTAGTGGAGGGGAAACCTGCTCTGATACCAACCTGTAACGCCCGCCCTTATATCTACTCTCGGGGCGGGGTTACGTACAATCAATCATATAAATTTTACATAAAATAAAAACAAAAGTGCAAGGACTAAGCATGCTTGTTTAAAACTATCAAGTGATATTTACGAGTGCTAAGCATCCTAGTCAGTACATACCAATCAGATATCATGCTGGAATGATTAGAACATGGTAGGTGCATAGCATGTTTAGTAATACATATCAAGTGCTAAGCATACTAGAACATCATTTGAAATATCTTAATAAGAGTTATCCTATAACATGATTGGTTCACATGTAGTTCTACTCACAACAAAATCAAGTATAAGTGAAATCCCAGTGTAATCACTAACATTCAAGAGTACCAACTCTAATTACTAACATTCATTATCAAGGAAACATCAATCATAAGCATAGTAAAGTAGATATAAGAATCTTTCTTTCCCGAGCCACCACCCCACACATCTTCAGCCCTCCTGCCTCTTCCTTTAGTTTAAGTGCCCCTTACTTTTATCTGCAGCATAATACAACACATAAACTAGTAAGCACAAATGCTTAGTAAGGATCCTGTCCTACTCGTAAAATCCATACGAAAGAATACAACATGTACACATAATGAATCACAAGCTTGAGTTTAACATGGCATACTATCATTCAAGTTTCTAAGCAAGCAGTATAAAGTATCTTAAGCATACCCTTCACATATAATAAATGTTTTCAAAACAATTCCATAAAGGTATTACTTAAAAATACTTTAATATCATATAGGGCCCAGTTGTGTACCACATCAAGTGCGTTCCCTAATGAATTGGGGTAGCGAGCCCCCAATCAATTAGAGCAGGACCCTTCCATCCTACCGGAGCCATGACCTTCAGTTAACATGTACCCCGGATTTGTTTAACGACCGCCTTCCGAGTCGGATTTGTTTAACGACCCCCTTCCGAGTAGGGTACACAACTTTCAAAGTAAAATACTTATCATGCTTTTACATATATGCTAAGGAGTACTCCAAATCCATTCTCAAGGGACACACCACTCTTCAAGGGTGCTCATGATCCCATAAAGACACACCACACAACATAAGGGGTGCACTCTTGATCCCATAGGGACACACCACACAACATAAGGGGTGCTCTTGATCCCATACTTAGTGGAGTATCCTTTCAAGCATTTTATCATACCCATTACATGCAATTCATAAGGGTGCCCCATGGGCTATAAGACATGCTCATACATACATCATAATTCAACCACTTAAACATACTTTATATATGACAAGATTGGTCACATAAATTATCTTCATATCATAGGAAGTGGTAGCATGCTTCATGAGTCGATTCAATTCTTCCCAACCCTAAACCTAGGGTTGGCCGAATGATGTAGGTTAGGGGTAGCTTAGGTTTTTGACATTAAACATCCCATACAAGCATCACATATATATACACATCATGTATCATACTAAGCCTAGCATACATCATGTGGTAATCAAGCTTCACAAACCCTAATGTTTCATGTTGGCCGAAATTTACATGCTAAGGAAAGTTAAGTTCTTTTCCAATCAAGCATTCCATTTAAACATCACATACATATACATATCATCTTACTAAACATAAGCATATCCCATAGGGTAGTTTAACCTTCACAAACCCTAATCTTAGGGTGTTGGCCGAAAGTCATAGGGTAGGGGGAATTAGGGTTTTTGCAATGAAACATTCACACAAACATTTATACAAACACCTTGTATACACTATCATACAATACACTAAGCATGGATATATTATAGGATAATTCAACCCTCATTAACCCCTAGGGTTTTGTTCATGGCCGAATGGTGTAGGGTATTCAACCCTAGTTTTTGTCATCACAACATAAAGGGAAACAACATATATATATATACCCTAAGTTTCAAGGGGTCTCCTCATGCATCAAGGAGTAGCCAAGGCCTTCCCCTTGGGGGTGGCCGAAACCTACATAAGGGCAAGACCCTAGGGTTTTTTCATAACATCATGAAGGGAAACAACATATACATATACCCTAAGTCCCAAGGGGTCTTCTCATGCATCAAGGAGTAACCAAGGCTTTCCCCTAAGGGGTGGCCGAAACTTACACAAGGGCAATCCCCCATTTTCAAAAATAAGAGAACAAAAGAATCATGCACAACAATTACACTGCAGGCTAGGGGATACTTACATCCTTTCGTTTGAATTTCACCTTCTCTAAATCTTTAGGGTACCCTTGGTTGAAGGAGGGTGAGAGTTCTCTTTGCTAAAACTTCTCTAGAACCCTTGGCCCTAGTAGAGGGCAAGATCCTTGGATGGGATCCTCTTCCTTCCAATTCCCTAGGGTTAGAACCCTATGGTGTACTTTTCGAAAAATGAAGAAGGAGGCGAGGGCTCTAGGTTTCGGTTTTTAGAGTGGGGAAGAAGAAGAATGAAACTTCCTTCCCCCTCTCTTATTTATACTACTTTCATGAAGGGACATATCTCTTCACGTCCCTAGCTTTAACCAGCACATTTCTTATTCTCTCAGCATGAAACATCCTTGGTGCAATGGTTAAGGCATGGTTAGTGCAACTAGGAGGTTCAAGGTTCGATCCTTTCTTCCTCCTTTCTACTTTTCCTTTTTATGACATTTTGCACTAATCCACATCAAAGCCCATTAAGCCAAGCCCATCATGACATTTCATAACAATGTTTCATGAATTCATAACATTATATATGGGGAAAAATCGGGTTGTTACAATCCCTCATACCTTATAAAAAGTTCGTCCCGAACTTAAAACAGTTTTGGATACTTTAATCGCATTGCCTCCTCTCGTTCCCAGGTGGCTTCTTCGAATTGCTCGTTCCGCCACAGAACCTTTACTAAGGGCACTTCTTTGTTTGATAGCTTTTTGACCTCCCGATCTAGGATCTTAATAGGTCGGCGTTCGGAACTTAGGTTCTCTTAGTCTTGAACTGGTTGGGGCTCTATCATTTGATTCACATCAGAGGTACATTTCCTGAGCATTGATACATGGAAGGCATTGTGGATAACCGCCATTTCTGGCGGTAGCTCCAGATCGTAGGCCACTTTGCCTACCTGTCTCAGGATCTGGTACGGTCCCACATATCTCGGACTCAGCTTCCCTCTCTTCCCGAATCTCATCACCCCTTTCATAGGGGCCACTTTAAGGAATACTGAGTCCCCAACATCAAACTCCAGTGGTCTGCGTCGCTTATCAGCGTAGCTTTTCTGCCGGCTCTGAGCAGTCTCTATCCTCTGGCAGATATTCTTTATAGCCTGAGTGGTTTCATCTATAATATCAGTCTGGAGTCCCATCTCCTTCTTTTCACCACTCTCAAGCCAGCATATAGGAGATCTGCATTTCCTTCCGTATAGTGCTTCGTACGGTGCCATCCCGATAGTAGCCTGATAACTGTTGTTATAAGCAAACTCTGTCAGGCTCAGGTATCGACACCGGCTTCCCTTGAAGTCCAAGGCACAAGCTCGTAACATGTCCTCTAATATTTGATTCACTCTTTCAGTCTGCCCATCAGTCTGGGGGTGAAAGGTCCTACTGAATTTCAACTTCGTGCCAAGAGCCTTCTGCACGTGTCCCCAAAAATCTGAAGTAAATCGACCATCCCTATCAGAGATAATGGTCTTGGGAACCCCGTGCAGTCGGATAATTTCCTTGACGTACAGTTGAGCCAGCTGCTCCACTGAGTAGGTCATCCTGATAGACAGGAAATGGGCAGACTTGGTGAGTCTGTCCACAATAACCCATATACCATCAAATCCATTCGTCGTTCTAGGCAGTCCAGAGATGAAATCCATAGAGATGTTTTGCCATTTCCACTCGGGGATCGGCAGAGGTTACAGAACTCCTCCAGGCCTCTGGTGTTCTGCTTTGATCCTCTGGCAGGTCAAACACCTATCGATATAGTGTGTTACATCTTGCTTCATACCGGACCACCAACACTTGCTTTTTAGATCTTGATACATTTTGGTAGACCTAGGATGCATCGCATAAGGCGTTCCGTGAGCTTCCTCGAGGATTCTTGTCCGTAAGTCGGAGTCGTCGGGAACACATAATCGATCCCGAAGATATAAAACTCCGCTGTCCGAAATCCGAAATCCATTGTCCTTGCCTTCGAGAACATCTTGCTTGATTCTCTGAAGAATCGGATCATGATTCTGCTTTTCCAGAATATCTTTGAATAATATCAGCGCAATCATCAGGGTGGACAGCTGCCCTGATATGATTTCAATCCCGTAATTCATAATTTCTTCCCCTAAGGATTGTGACATAGCTGATAAAGACATCCAAGCAGCACATGATATTCTACTGAGAGCATCGGCTACCTTGTTGGCTTTTCCCGGATGGTACAGGATCTCACAATCATAATCCTTGACCAATTCGAGCCATCTGCGCTGTCTCATATTCAGATCCTTCTGGGTGAAGAAATATCGCAGACTTCGGTGATCTGTATAAACTTTACACTGAGTTCCATATAGATAGTTGATAAGCACCATTTTATTGATTATTTTAATGGCTAAAATCCATGTTTGACCCATGTTTTTATTGCTTAATTATGATTTTACCCTAGGTTTTGGAACTTTATCTTATTTTGGACTTAATTGCAAAATTACACAATTTTTGGATTATTTGGCCACTAATTTTCTGATATATTTTTGTAGGCATGAAAGGATCCTGGACCTAGGGCATACTGGGTCAAACTTGAGTCGAATGTGAACCGGATCGAATTATCAAGCTTACAATTAATCCGGGCCGTCCGATTCAAGAGCGGCTAGATCTGAGCCATCCGGGACGATCTGAAGCAATCCAAGCTAGGGTTAGGGTTGATCAAGCTCTATGATAAAGATCTGAAGGTTTCATTCCAATCAGAGCTCAATCAACCGTTGGATCAAGCAAGGAGGGCTCTAGAGCGTCCATTCACAGATAGAGTTGATCTGGACCATCCGTTACAAATCTGGAGGATCCGAGCTACCACGAGGTAGATCCTGACCCCAGATCATCATCATAAAAGTTTGGCTCCAATCAGAGCAAGATCAGCCGTTGGATCTCCTCCAATCAATCTGAGTCGTCCAAAGTTAATTACTTAAGGAAAAATTTCCCACAGTGCACAGTCGTCGCGTCTCCGCCGTTCTTCGTCTTCCTCGCGTGTTCTTACCATTTTCTTCCTTAGTTCTTCATCCAAAGGGGCGCGACCCTTCAATCATCCTAATAGATCAATTGCTAGGCTATTGGGAAGGCTCACGGTGAATTTCCAGCTCCGAATTGGCCAAAACAGAGTTGTTGTGAGGTCTCCGCAGCTCTGTCATTTACAGCTTCAATCTCGATTTTGCTCCATCCTTCATCCATCCGAGCAATTCAGAGGGGTTCCCTGGAGTGTTCGGCATCATCCCCACACCATCCGCGCACTTGGACAATGCCAGATTGAGGAAAGCGATTCGAAATTCAGATTGGTTCAGAGTGTGAGCTAGATTTGAATTGTTGAGCTGTTTCTCAATTGTTTGCTGAGCTTGTGGGTTCGAGGCTCACTCTTGCTTGACGACCAAGAAGCATTTGAGCTCAGGGAAGATTGAGGATTAGTTTACTTGGTTAATTTTAATTGTTTGTAGCTGCAATTTTAATTTCTGCATTGTCTCGTTTCTGAATTTTTTGTATCAGCACTCAGATTTCGTTTCTTAATTGGTTTCAGCTGTAATCTAGATTTAATTCTTCAAGTTAAGTAGTTTAGGAGTATGTTTAGTAAACAAGCAATTTAGCTTCACTTAGTTTTACAGTTTCAGCATTTGCGTATCGGTTTCGGCATCTGCGTATCAGATTCAATCGATTTCAGTTTCAGTTTTCTGAATTTTTTTTCAGTTGTAATTAGGTTTCAGTCCTCATGTTTGCAAGTGTTAGATAGGCAGTTTGTAGAGAGCAATTGAAACTAGTTTAGTTTGCTTCACATTCGATTTAATTTCTGCACTTTTGCTTAGATTTTCTATTCCATCTGTTGCGTGCCAAATTCAGTTCGTGCATCAATTTTACTTCAGTTGGTATTTCTGAATTTATGTCACTTAAGCAATGGCTTCATTTAAGCTTCTTTGAATTCTAGCATGCGTGTGAGTTCAGCTTGCATCTGTTACTTGTGCATTCAAAACATTTCTGAAATTCTGTTTCGTTTCTGCCATTGATCAATTCTGAATTCAAATTACTACATCTCGGCATGTTGTTTCTGAACTGTTGCTACATTTTACACTAATTCATGCAATTCTGAATTTATTCTTTCCATTAGATGCTTCTGAATTGGACATCTTAAATTCTGCAACTCTGAATTCATCACTTCTCTCTAGAATTGCTTCACTCGAGTTGTGTTTCTGCATTTATCTGCTGCCAAATCCTGAAGCCGATTGATGGTTTGATAGCTAGCTGTATTGCAGCAGTGCTTAAGTCTGAACTTGAACCATCAAATTGCACACCGGAATTCAGTTTGCCTCATGTGTTTGTTTGCAATCGAACTGATCTGCAGTTCTGAAACTGATTCTGCCTTGACAGTTCTGAATTTGGCTGAGTGTTGTTGCTGAATTTTTGTATCAACTTCTCTTCTGTGTATCAACTTAAGGATTAAATTGGCTTGTGCTTGAGCTGTGATTTCCATTTATGCACTTGAATTTTGGGCTTTGACATTCTGTAATTTTTTTTATTTACCTGCACATCATTCCTGCCCACGGTTTTTGGGATCATGAATTTATCTCTTCCATTCAATCATCTCTGAATTGGACATTCCATTTCGGAATTCTTCAGTTAAGCATTTCTGAAGCTTGTTTCGAGCACTAGGTTTCAATAGCCTTGCGTGACCTTTTATCCAGTGTGTCGAATGCATTTGATTTCTGAAAGTTAAACTTCACTTCTACATGCCTGCAATTCTATTCTGCATCAAGATATTTCTGAATTACCAGTTTGTTATTGGTGCAAGTTCTGATAATCTTTCGGCACCTCAGTCCATGAACTTGCAAGTTTGTATCAAGTAAGACAATTTAATGATAGTTTGGTGGACAGCTTGGTTATAAATCTGTTCTTTTGTTTTGGATTCAATTCAGCTGAAGTTGGAAACACCTTTGGAATGCCATTGCATTTAACTTGTAACTTCTTTAAAAGATTTTAAATTCGAATTTCTGCATCCATTTCTGAAATTGTTTTCCTTGATAGCCTAGCCTTTCTATTCTGAATTAATCAGCCATGAATTCCTGCAGCTAATTCCGATCTTTGGCACATCAGCTTCCTCTTGGTATCAAGTAAAGGCTTGGCATGAAGTTTGTAGCTGTTTGGTTATAAAATGAATTGCATTTGATTTGTTAGGATGTGTAATTTCTGAAGCAGCTCTTTAAATCAGTATCCATCAGAATCTGGATTGATTGATAACAGTTTTGATTTCCAAATTGGACAAGGTTGCATTAGTTGGATAAATTGTTCATTGATTGAGTTATTGATTGCCATCACTTGTTTAGCTTATTAGCTAAGTCCTTTAATCTCATGCGATTTTATTCTTGATTGTAACCCAAAACCGAATACCTATTTGAAACCCGAAAACACAAACGACACATAAATACAAGCGCGAATCAAATTATATCAACTAGCCCCGAGAAAAATACGACCTGTGGCCCCTATATTACATTTTCAGTTTTTGATTGTAAAAAGGGTTTCCAGCATTTCATTTATAAATTCTAAATTTGAGGCCCACATTCGTGACACATAGATTGGGCTCGTCAAATTTTTGGCGCCGTTGCCGGGGAAGCAACTAGTTGATTTGTTTGATTTTTGCTTGTATGCTTTTTGACATATCATTGGGTTCTATTTTCTGTTGCTTTATCATTTGTATACGGTTGCTGTCATTTGTCTTGTTTGTTTTGTGACAGGGCTGCAAATTCAAAATGGGGTCAAAAGAGATAGAAGAGGCATTGGAGGAGTTAAAAAATGTGTTAAAGGGGTTGGACTACCAACTAGAACGTAAAGCTCAGTCATCTACTTATCAGAAGCTACCTCAGCCACAATTTCAGCCTCTCCAGAAATTTCAGTAGCTAAATCAAGAATTCCAACAACCCTATTGGAATTTTCAGCAACCAAATCAGTTTTTTCAGCCACAAGATCAACCATCATTTCAAAATTTTCAGCCAAATCAGTATTTTCAGAACGGGCAGCCACCATTTCAGAGCTATCAGCCCCAATTTGAGCAACCAAATCAATTTGGTCAGCCTCAAATTCAGCAACTACAACAATTCCAGCAACCACAGCAATTCCAACAATTTCAGCTGGATTTTCAGCCAATTCAACCAAATTTCCAGAATTTTCAGAATGGGCAGCCTTTCCAAAATTTTCAGCCCAATCAACCAAATTTTCAGCAAGAGTTTCAGCCCGAGTTTTAGTAATTTCAGCCTTCTAATCCTAATTTCCAGCCTACATTTCAGCAATTCGAACCTCAATTTCAGCCTTATCAACAGGGGCAGCAAGTGTGTCAAACATTTCAGCAAGATCCGCCTCAAAACCAGCCATTTTATCAGCCCACACAGCCCTTGAATCAAAATTTTCAGCCTTACAACCAAGGGTTTCAAAATCAGAATTTTCAGCCCTTGCCACAGAATTTTCCACACCAAAATCAGAACTTTCAAGGCTACAACTCCCAGCAAAGTTTCCAAGAATATCATCCCTTTAATCAGCCTCAACAGCCATGTTTTCAACCAAATCAGTAAGCTCAAAATTTTCAGCATACTTCATCCTTTCAAAATCAGTCAAGGAGCTATGCTAACCAAGGAGTCTTTGAGAATCTTAATGAGAATGAGGCACAACAACAAAGGGTGGAGGAGATAGTTCAACAAGTTTTACTATATCATCAACAAGAGAAACAAAGGCAAGCCCAAAAATCAGAACAATCCCCCGGAGTTGGTTTTATATCAGTTCAAGGTGACCCTAGCGCATGGCCAAGTCCTTCTTCAAGTAATATTGCACATTTGATAGAAGAAGAAGAAGATGACGTACTCATCAAAGTCTGGGCACCTACAGCATGCATCCCTCCGGAGATTCCTATTCAAAATCCATTGCCAAATTTTTCAGCTCCAGAAGAAGAAATTGAAGCTCCACAGGACCATTCTAGACTTTTATTTTCTGATGATAGCATTATTGGTGGTCCTAATTTTTCTAATGTTGTTGTTGCAGATATTACAGAAGAAGAATGCATAGGAGATGATTCCATAGGTGTAGGGGACTGCACTAAGCCCCAGGGACCACTACAAGATTCAGAAGATGAACCAGAAAGTGTAGGGACTTGCATGGTGGAAGCAAGCACCCAAGGATGACCAGTTGATTGTCCACCAGAGTCTGAGGCTGAAGAGGAGCATGTACTTGACCAGGAGGAGGCCACAGTTACATCTACTTCTGTAGAACCTCCAGGTATTTTTCAGTACGATCAGGTAAATACTCCTGCTAATTTTTTTGAAAATTGCATAGAGGTACCTCAAACTGATCTTATTGTTTTTAATACACCTAGGGATGCATCTCTTGTAGAATTTGATTATGAAAAATCCCTAGAGGTACCTAGAGTTGAATTGGTTGAAAATGAAGCATGTGGTGTTACATTAAATGCAAATGCTGAGTGTGAAAAATTTTTAGAAGTGCCTAGTATTGTTGATTTTTGTGATGAGTCTCTTGATATATCTTCTGCTGAAAATAATTGTGAAAAATTCATTGAGGCACCTCAAATTGATTTTATTGGCTATGATACATTGCTTGATACATCTTTGTTGAAAAATAATTGTGATATTTTTATTGAAGTGCCAAAAATTGATTTTATTATTTGTGATGAGTTTTTGGATGCAAATTTTGTAGGAAATAATTGTGAAAAATTCATTGAGGCACCAAGAATTGATTTAATTGAATATGATGCAGTTCTGGATTCATTTCATGCAGAGACTGATATTATTTTATTTCTTTCTGACCCTGTACACTTGAGAGAGGTATTACATTGTTTTGCAAGGTCCAGAAGACTTCAGGAGTGGGTGCTCCAACTGAACAGACTTCAACCTCCTGGAAGGACTTCTGAAAGACATAAAGAAGGAGGAGAAGATCTTACTTTAATCCATAGCCCTCCATTCCTTCAATGGATTTTGAACCTGAATCGCCTTAGGCCACCAGAGAAATTTTCTGCAAAGTTCAAGTGTGGGGGAGTCCGAATTCTCCCAGCCACCCATGTTCCTCCACTACCAAGATGGAGGCTACTTCTGGATAGACTCCGCCCACCCGAATAAAAGGAAGATTGTTCTTTCTTGCATTTTCTTTTCTCGCATTTTTCACTTTTATGTTTTCTAGAGTAAATTGAATAAATAGATTCCTCTAGATTATTGTAAATAGCATGTCTTTTCTTTTAGCATTTTTTCTTGCATGAGTGGAAATAAATGTATCCCTTAGGTTATCTCTATAGCATTTTAGAGTCTTTTGGAAAATAAATTAAATTCGGTTGTCAAAACTTAGGATTTGAGCTAATGGATGAATTCTTGGATACTTGAGTACTCCTTTGCTTTAAATTCTTAATTGATGATTTGAGATGGATTATTTTTACCTAGTGAGATTAGCCTTATTTGTAACACACATGTTATTGAACTCTAGAACTTGCTTAGGTTCTTTTAAAACCTTATTTCGTTGATTGGATCACATTTATGAAGACTAATCCTATTGTTTCCATTTTTCCATGATCATACTTGATACATACTCTTCTTTAATTGTCTTTCCTTATTCCTATTCTTAACCCCAATTTTTCTATGGATTTGTTTGCTTGGGATGTTTTCTTGATGTTATTTTGCCCGAGATGGACAAAGTTTTAAGTGTGGGGGAGTGATTGGTGATTTGGAAGAAGTTTTCATCAATGATGCATTTCAACTCGGAAAAAAAAAGAATTTTCATGTGCCAAGTGAGTGAGTTTGGTGCCAAGAATAAGCAAGAGAGGTGGAAGCAATTGCAGATTTAGATTCTTTACTACACTTTGAAGATTCAAGTGGTAATCAATGGAAAAATCTCAAAAAAAATTGGCACACCAACAAAGGAAAAATTCTGTGCCATCAAAAAAAAAAAAATTTCTGCTACTTGAAGCTGAGTTGAAGGAGCTGCTGGATTTAGCTGGTTTGTTTTGACAGGAATCGAATGGCAAGGTCCAACCATCAGAGTTCTGAAAGGCAGCAAGGTTGTAAACATGGTTGACATAGGGTTTAATTCTGGAAGGAGATGAGAAGCAACTGAATGAGTATTGATGCAAATTGAATGGAACAAAAGTTAGGAATCTGAATACTTTCATTTGAAGCTGCTGAAATGATACAACAGAACTGCTCTGAATTGCAACTAAAAACAAGCTGACCAGATCTGATCATGGTAGAAAATCTGTGCAGAATTTGAATCAAACTCAGAAAAGCTGGGATCAAAGCAGAAAAATTGTGCCCAAAGGGATTCCACTTGCAAGCAGCTGAATTTGCAGCTACTAGAGGATGATTCGGCCACTTTGCTAGAAGCTTAAATGCAGCTGTCTTTGCTGGAGAAAGCTGAACAAATCAACTTTGAGCTGCTGTGAATCATTGAAGGACTATCAGAAATTCATGTGCAGGAAATCAGAACACAAATTGCTAACAGCCGAATGTAGCTGTTGTTTGCTGGATAAATCAGAAATTGTGTTTGTAAAGCTGAATTGCAAGGATATTAACTGAAATGAGTAAGCAGCAAGGTTCTAAACCATGAAGGGCTTTAGTTAGAAGACTGAACCGGAGGCTAATGAAGTTAGAATGGAATGCTGAATTGAATTCTGGATTGAAGCAGGGAATTGCAGGGAAACCTGAAGCAATGAAAATAAAAATCTGTGATCTAAAATGGAAAAGCAATGTGATTTGGAGTAGGAAGTTTGGAGGTGATTAAATTCAGAAATAAGGTGTTACAATCTGAAATTGCAGCTGGACAGATTGGAAGTCAAGGGAAGAAAAGGAAAGCTGTAACAAGTTTAAATTGGCACGCAATAGCAGTTTGAAATCTGATTCTAAAAAAAAATTTTGCAGTGAAGCTTGAGCAGAAATTCTGAACTGATCAAGAGAAAAGAAAAAGAAAAAAAAATCTGAAACACTGCTGGAAGGATGAATTGTAGTTGAGATACTTCAACTTTGAGTTTCTGAAATGAAAAAAATCTGGAGTTGTAGCAGAAACAGGTTGAATGCGCAGCAGAAAAGAAGCAAATAGAAAAAAAATTCAGTGAGCTGGAATCCGAAACAGCTTGGATCTAAGTCTCCACTACTAGTGATGCTAATTGCTCTGAGTAATCAAGGGAGTGCAAGATTTGAAGTGCTGCTGCGTGGATGATCTATTCAAAACAAACAGAAGAATCTGAACCAATGATAAAAATTCTGTCCAAATTAAATTGTGTGGAGCAATGTTCTGTTCGGATTTGCCTTGGACTGCAGCCCTACTAAACCAGTAATTCTGAATTGCAGCTGAACAATATCCATTCGTTTTTGAATTGTAGCTGCAGAGATCAGCAACTAAACTGAAGATGAACAAATCTGAATTAACGAAGAATTGCAGCCTATTAATTCTGAAATCAAGGAATCTTGGATGCTAACTGTTGTAGAGCAAGCATTTATGTCAATTGATGTTTTAAGTTCTCTGATGCAACATTGATTCGAAATGCTCCCGGAAAAGAATTTAGAGCAGAAAAGGAAAAACAAAAAGGGAAGAAAAACAGTTGGAGAAAATGAGATGAGGAAAAAAAGAAGCAAGTTGGCACACCTTTGAAATTTCGGCACCATGGAATAATTGAAGTTTCTCTCATCCAAATTGAAAGCTTTGCTCCACTACAAGTCTAACCTTGCTAGAGGATAAAAGAAAAGAAAAGAAAATCAGTAAAGAGAAGAGAAAGATATACAAATGGCACACAAGGTAGACAAGTGGCACAAAGGGTCTAGTGAGGGATTTTTATTGAATTATTGAAGTGCAAGGCAAGAGTTTACTCCAGAACACTTTTGAATTCACTAGGGGACTGATAAGAGAGCAAAGTTCATTGGAAACATTCCCAAGCACTCAAGTCTTCCACTTTACTAATTTTTCCATTTCCTTGGTTTTTAATTCACTCCTTACCATTTTCTATGTCTTTATTTGTTTTTATAGATGTTGATCCTATCATGATAAATGGTAGAGAGTAGATAATAAGCAAGCATATGGTAGTGCAAGAGGCATGTGTGTTTGAGTGAGCTCCACTTTAATCATCAACTTAGAACTTAGGAGAGAGCCACCAATATTTTCCTTGAAAGGCTAGTGATTTGGATTCATCTCAATGACTCATGATGGATGAAAAGGCTAAGTTGTTGATATAAGGACAAGACACTAATCCATAGAGCTTAGATTTATGAGAATTGACAACCTTAGGTAATTTCTTTTCATTTGTTTCTAATTATGCTTAAGAAAGCCTAAGGGATACATATTTAGTGTTTTCGCGAGACGCTCAAGGTTAAGTGTGGGGGAGTTGATAAGCACCATTTTATTGATTATTTTAATTGCTAAAATCCATATTTGACCCATGTTTTTATTGCTTAATTATGATTTTACCCTAGGTTTTGGAACTTTATCTTATTTTGGACTTAATTGCAAAATTACACAATTTTTGGATTATTTGGCCACTAATTTTCTGATATATTTTTGTAGGCATGAAAGGATCCTGGACCTAGGGCATACTGGGTCAAACTTGAGTCGGATGTGAACCGGATCGAATTATCAAGCTTACAATTAATCCGGGCCGTCCGATTCAAGAGTGGCTAGATCTGAGCCATCCGGGATGATCTGAAGCAATCCGAGCTAGGGTTAGGGTTGATCAAGCTCTATGATCAAGATCTGAAGGTTTCATTCCAATCAGAGCTCAATCAACCGTTGGATCAAGCAAGGAGGGCTCTAGAGCGTCCATTCACAGATAGAGTTGATCTGGACCATCCGTTGCAAATCTGGAGGATCCGAGCTACCACGAGGCAGATCCTGACCCCAGATCATCATCATAAAAGTTTGGCTCCAATCAGAGCAAGATCAGCCGTTGGATCTCCTCCAATCAATCTGAGCCGTCCAAAGTTAATTACTCAAGGAAAAATTTCCCACAGTGCACAGTCGTCGCGTCTCCGCCGTTCTTCATCTTCCTCGCGTGTTCTTACCATTTTCTTCCTTAGTTCTTCATCCAAAGGGGCGCGACCCTTCAATCATCCTAATAGATCAATTGCTAGGCTATTGGGAAGGCTCACGGTGAATTTCCAGCTCCGAATTGGCCAAAACAGAGTTGTTGTGAGGTCTCCGTAGCTCTGTCATTTACAGCTTCAATCTTGGTTTTGCTCCATCCTTCATCCATCCGAGCAATTCAGAGGGGTTCCGTGGAGTGTTCGGCATCATCCCCACACCATCCGCGCACTTGGACAATGCCAGATTGAGGAAAGCGATTCGAAATTCAGATTGGTTCAGAGTGTGAGCTAGATTTGAATTGTTGAGTTGTTTCTCAATTGTTTGCTGAGCTTGCGGGTTCGAGGCTCACTCTTGCTTGACGACCAAGAAGCATTTGAGCTCAGGGAAGATTGAGGATTAGTTTACTTGGTTAATTTTAATTGTTTGTAGCTGCAATTTTAATTTCTGCATTGTCTCGTTTCTGAATTTTTTGTATCAGCACTCAGATTTCGTTTCTTAATTGGTTTCAGCTGTAATCTAGCTTTAATTCTTCAAGTTAAGTAGTTTAGGAGTATGTTTAGTAAACAAGCAATTTAGCTTCACTTAGTTTTACAGTTTCGGCATTTGCGTATCGGTTTCGGCATCTGCGTATCAAATTCAATCGATTTCAGTTTCAGTTTTTTGAATTTGTTTTCAGTTGTAATTAGGTTTCAGTCCTCATGTTTGCAAGTGTTAGATAGGCAGTTTGTGGAGAGCAATTGAAACTAGTTTAGTTTGCTTCACATTCGATTTAATTTCTGCACTTTTGCTTAGATTTTCTATTCCATCTGTTGCGTGCCAAATTCAGTTCGTGCATCAATTTTACTTCAGTTGGTATTTCTGAATTTATGTCACTTAAGCAATGGCTTCATTTAAGCTTCTTTGAATTCTAGCATGCGTGTGAGTTCAGCTTGCATCTGTTACTTGTGCATTCAAAACATTTCTGAAATTCTGTTTCGTTTCTGCCATTGATCAATTCTGAATTCAAATTACTACATCTCGGCATGTTGTTTCTGAACTGTTGCTACATTTTACACTAATTCATGCAATTCTGAATTTATTCTTTCCATTAGATGCTTCTGAATTGGACATCTTAAATTCTGCAACTCTGAATTCATCACTTCTCTCTAGAATTGCTTCACTCGAGTTGTGTTTCTGCATTTATCTGCTGCCAAATCCTGAAGCCGATTGATGGTTTGATAGCTAGCTGTATTGCAGCAGTGCTTAAGTCTGAACTTGAACCATCAAATTGCACACCGGAATTCAGTTTGCCTCATGTGTTTGATTGCAATCGAACTGATCTGCAGTTCTGAAACTGATTCTGCCTTGACAGTTCTGAATTTGGCTGAGTGTTGTTGCTGAATTTTTGTATCAACTTCTCTTCTGTGTATCAACTTAAGGATTAAATTGGCTTGTGCTTGAGCTGTGATTTCCATTTATGCACTTGAATTTTGGGCTTTGACATTCTGCAATTTTTTTTATTTACCTGCACATCATTCATGCCCACGGTTTTTGGGATCATGAATTTATCTCTTCCATTCAATCATCTCTGAATTGGACATTCCATTTCGGAATTCTTCAGTTAAGCATTTCTGAAGCTTGTTTCGAGCACTAGGTTTCAATAGCCTTGCGTGACCTTTTATCCAGTGTGTCGAATGCATTTGATTTCTGAAAGTTAAACTTCACTTCTACATTCCTGCAATTCTATTCTGCATCAAGATATTTCTGAATTACCAGTTTGTTATTGCTGCAAGTTCTGATAATCTTTCGGCACCTCAGTCCATGAACTTGCAAGTTTGTATCAAGTAAGACAATTTAATGATAGTTTGGTGGACAGCTTGGTTATAAATCTGTTCTTTTGTTTTGGATTCAATTCAGCTGAAGTTGGAAACACCTTTGGAATGCCATTGCATTTAACTTGTAACTTCTTTAAACAGATTTTAAATTCAAATTTCTGCATCCATTTCTAAAATTGTTTTCCTTGATAGCCTAGCCTTTCTATTCTGAATTAATCAGCCACGAATTCCTGCAGCTAATTCCGATCTTTGGCACATCAGCTTCCTCTTGGTATCAAGTAAAGGCTTGGCATGAAGTTTGTAGCTGTTTAGTTATAAAATGAATTGCATTTGATTTGTTAGGATGTGTAATTTCTGAAGCAGCTCTTTAAATCAGTATCCATCAGAATCAGGATTGATTGATAACAGTTTTGATTTCCAAATTGGACAAGGTTGCATTAGTTGGATAAATTGTTCATTGATTGAGTTATTGATTGCCATCACTTGTTTAGCTTATTAGCTAAGTCCTTTAATCTCATGCGATTTTATTCTTGATTGTAACCCAAAACCGAATACCTATTTGAAACCCGAAAACACAAACGACACATAAATACAAGCGCGAATCAAATTATATCAACTAGCCCCGAGAAAAATACGACCTGTGGCTCCTATATTACATTTTCAGTTTTTGATTGTAAAAAGGGTTTCCAGCATTTCATTTATAAATTCTAAATTTGAGGCCCACATTCGTGATACATAGATTGGGCTCGTCAATAGTGCCTCCATATTTTCAGTGCAAAGACCACCGCTGCTAACTCTAAGTCATGGGTAGGGTAGTTTCTTTCATGTTCCTTCAGCTGCCTGGAGGCATAGGCAATTATCTTCCCATTTTGCATAAGCACAGCTCCGAGTCCTAGTTTGGATGCGTCGCTGTACATATCGAAACCCATATCGCTTTCTGGAAGAGTCAATATCGGAGCGCTAGTCAGCCTCCTTTTTAGTTCGGTAAAGCTCTTCTCACCTTCATCGGTCCATACATATTTCTTGTCTTTCTTTGTAAGGGCTGTCATCGGGGCTGCAATCTGAGAGAAGTTCTCTACGAATTTTCTGTTATAGCCTGCTAGCCCGAGGAAACTTCTAATTTCACTGGCATTCTTGGGTCTGGTCCAGTTACTCACAGCTTCGATTTTAATTGGGTCCACCATTACTCCTTCCATGGAGATAACATGTCCCAAGAATGATACCTGATCGAGCCAGAACTCGCATTTGGAAAATTTAGAATACAGTTGTTCCTTCTGAAGAATCTGTAGTACTATACTCAGGTGTTCAGCATGTTCTTCGGGAGTTCTCGAATATATAAGGATATCGTCGATAAAGACGATCACAAATCTATCGAGAAATGCCGAGAATACCCGATTCATTAAGTCCATAAACATAGCTGGAGCATTGGTAACTCCAAATGGCATAACTACGAACTCATAATGTCCGTATCTGGTTCGAAAAGCCATCTTCGGTATGTCCTCCTTTTTCACCCTGACTTGGTGATAACCAGATCTCAGGTCAATCTTAGAGAAAATTGTGGCTCCCTTCAGTTGATCGAACAGGTCATCTATCCTGGGTAGAGGGTACCTGTTCTTGATAGTCACGTTGTTCAGTGCCCAATAGTCGATACACATTCGCATAGACCCATCCTTCTTTTTCACGAACAGTACGGGAGCTCCCCAGGGAGAATGACTAAGGCGAATGAGTCTCATGTCATGTAGCTCCTGTAATTGTCCCTGTAGTTCTTTTAATTCCGTCGGCGCCATATGGTACGGTGCTCTAGGTAATTGCATACGTCTTTGACGTCTTCTAGCTTCGGGCCCTCTGTAGGACTGGTATCAACCACATGAGCTAGAAACCCAGAGCATCCATTTTCTAACATCTTCCTTGCTTTTAGAGCCGATAAGAATTTGCTTGTCCTCTTCTTCGGCTCTCCGGTAAATTCAAATTGAATTCCTCCAGAAATTCGGACTCGAAGTCCTTCCACTTCATCTGGTCCACTGACCTTCTAGCTTTTACTCGTTCCCCTCACATCCTGGCGTCGCCAGTGAGGCAGAACGAGACACAATTAATTTTCTCATGCTCGGGCCAGTCTAATAATTCCACTGTGCTCTCAACAGCCTTGAGCCAGGCCTAGGGGTCCAAGGGCTCGCAGGTGCCAGAGAACTTTTCCGGCTTCAGTCTCTGCCACTGAATCAGATAGGCCTCCTGTCGGACTCCTCTGGCCGGAGTGTCCGGGGGTGCCTGTGCAGTTGGAGGCTCAGTAGGTATCACATTCAGACTTCCCTGTGGGGTTGCAGTGTTCGCCTGCTGGGTCATCAGAGTATTTATGATCTGCTGCTGTTCAGTGACCTGACGCTGCAGATCTGTGATCACTTGCATCATATTAGGTGGGGGTGCTGTCTCATTACCCCGATTGCTACGTCCTCTAGCCATGTCTATCATCCAGGTGATAAATAAACTAACATAAGAATTAACACTACTTTCACTTGTTATGCAAGTATAACTCACCTCCATATAATCATTACTGTACATGAAATAAAGTAAAGCGAGGTTAGGATCTCTTACTTGGAAGTGGCAGGATGAAGCTTGATGTGTGTGTAGTGGAGGGGAAACCTGCTCTGATACCAACCTGTAACGCCCGCCCTTATATATACTCTCGGGGCGGGGTTACGTACAATCAATCATATAAATTTTACATAAAATAAAAACAAAAGTGCAAGGACTAAGCATGCTTGTTTAAAACTATCAAGTGATATTTACGAGTGCTAAGCATCCTAGTCAGTACATACCAATCAGATATCATGCTGGAATGATTAGAACATGGTAGGTGCATAGCATGTTTAGTAATACATATCAAGTGCTAAGCATACTAGAACATCATTTGAAATATCTTAATAAGAGTTATCCTATAACATGATTGGTTCACATGTAGTTCTACTCACAACATAATCAAGTATAAGTGAAATCCCAGTGTAATCACTAACATTCAAGAGTACCAACTCTAATTACTAACATTCAATATCAAGGAAACATCAATCATAAGCATAGTAAAGTAGATATAAGAATCTTTCTTTCCCGAGCCACCACCCCACACATCTTCAGCCCTCCTGCCTCTTCCTTTGGTTTAAGTGTCCCTTACTTTTATCTGCAGCATAAGACAACACATAAACTAGTAAGCACAAATGCTTAGTAAGGATCCTGTCCTACTCGCAAAATCCATACGAAAGAATACAACATGTACACATAATGAATCACAAGCATGAGTTTAACATGGCATACTATCATTCAAGTTTCTAAGCAAGCAGTATAAAGTATCTTAAGCATACCTTTCACATATAATAAATATTTTCAAAACAATTCCATAAAGGTATTACTTAAAAATACTTTAACATCATATAGGGCCCAGTTGTGTACCACATCAAGCGCGTTCCCTAATGAATTGGGGTAGCGAGCCACAAATCAATTAGAGCAGGACCCTTCCGTCCTACTGGAGCCATGACCTTCAGTTAACATGTACCCCGGATTTGTTTAACGACCCCCTTCCGAGTCGGATTTGTTTAACGACCCCCTTCCGAGTCGGGTACACAACTTTCAAAGTAAAATACTTATCATGCTTTTACATATATGCTAAGGAGTACTCCAAATCCATTCTCAAGGGACACACCACTCTTCAAGTGTGCTCATGATCCCATAAGGACACACCACACAACATAAGGGGTGTTCTTGATCCCATAGGGACACACCACACAATATAAGGGTGCTCTTGATCCCATAGGGACACACCACACAACATAAGGGGTGCTCTTGATCTCATACTTAGTGGAGTATCCTTTCAAGCATTTTATCATACCCATTACATGCAATTCATAAGGGTGCCCCATGGGCTATAAGACATGCTCATACATACATCATAATTCAACCACTTAAACATACTTTATATATGACAAGATTGGTCACATAAATCATCTTCATATCATAGGAAGTGGTAGCATGCTTCATGAGTCGATTCAATTCTTCCCAACCCTAAACCTAGTGTTGGTCGAATGATGTAGGTTAGGGGTAGCTTAGGTTTTTGACATCAAACATCCCATACAAGCATCACATATATATACACATCATGTATCATACTAAGCCTAGCATACATCATGGGGTAATCAAGCTTCACAAACCCTAATGTTTCATGTTGGCCGAAATTTACATGCTAAGGAAAGTTAAGTTCTTTTCCAATCAAGCATTCCATTTAAACATCACATACATATACATATCATCTTACTAAACATAAGCATATCCCATAGGGTAGTTTAACATTCACAAACCCTAATCTTAGGGTGTTGGCCGAAAGTCATAGGGTAGGGGGAATTAGGGTTTTTGCAATGAAACATTCACACAAACATTTATACAAACACCTTGTATACACTATCATACAATACACTAAGCATGGATATATTATAGGATAATTCAACCCTCACTAACCCCTAGGGTTTTGTTCATGGCTGAATGGTGTAGGGTATTCTACCGTAGTTTTTGTCATCACAACATAAAGGGAAACAACATATATATATATACCCTAAGTTCCAAGGGGTCTCCTCATGCATCAAGGAGTAGCCAAGGCCTTCCCCTTGGGGGTGGCCGAAACCTACATAAGGGCAAGACCGTAGGGTAACGTTCATAACATCATGAAGGGAAACAACATATACATATACCCTAAGTCCCAAGGGGTCTTCTCATGCATCAAGGAGTAACCAAGGCTTTCCCCTAAGGGGTGGCTGAATCTTACACAAGGGCAATCCCCCATTTTCGAAAACAAGAGAACAAAAGAGTCATGCACAACAATTACACTACAGGCTTGGGGATACTTACATCCTTTCGCTTGAATTTCACCTTCTCTAAATCTTTAAGGTACCCTTGGTTGAAGGAGGGTGAGAGTTCTCTTTGCTAAAACTTCTCTAGAACCCTTGGCCCTAGTAGAGGGCAAGATCCTTGGATGGGATCTTCTTCCTTCCAATTGCCTAGGGTTAGAACCCTAGGGTGTACTTTTCGAAAAATGAAGAAGGAGGAGAGGGCTCTAGGTTTCGGTTTTTAGAGTGGGGAAGAAGAAGAATGAAACTTCCTTCCCCCTCTCTTTTTTATACTACTTTCATGAAGGGACATGTCTCTTCACTTCCCTAGCTTTAACCAGCACATTTCTTATTCTCTCAACATGAAACATCCTTGGTGCAATGGTTAAGACATGGTTAGTGCAACCAGGAGGTTCAAGGTTCGATCCTTGCTTCCTCCTTTCTACATTTCCTTTTTATCACATTTTGCACTAATCCACATCAAATCCCATTAAGCCAAGCCCATCATGACATTTCATAACAATGTTTCATGAATTCATAACATTATATATGGGGAAAAATTGGGGTGTTACACACCTAGGGGGGTGTTTTTGAGTTTCATGCATGGAAATATGACATTGAGGTCATATTGCATGAAAACTGGTTTTTGGTGTGTAATTTCCATGTAAATCAATTCTAGGGATGCATTGTGGGTTTGCATGGGCAGAGACATCTGTTGGTGCAAGTTGCATCAATGATATTCCTCTTTAAATGTTTTAATGTTTGACAATACACTTAAGTCAGTGATACATTGAACAGAAAAAAGGGAGTAAGAGAGAAGTAACCAAAGTGGAAGAAACCCTAAGACCTGGTGAGTGAAGCTGGGCACCTAGCGAAGGGCTACTAGGTATCGAAACACTAAGTCCTAGCGAAGGGATGCTGGGCACCTAGCGAAGGGCTGCTAGGTATCGAAACCCTATGACCTAGCGAAGGGCTGCTAGGCACCTAGTGAAGGGATTCTAGGTATCGAAACCCTAAGACCTAGCGAAGGGCTGCTAGGCACCTAGCGAAGGGCTGCTAGGTATCGAAACCCCAAGACCTAGCAAAGGGCAGCTAGGCACCTAGCGAAGGGCTGCAAGGCATAGAAGACCTAGCGAAGGGCTGCTAGGCACCTAGCGAAGGACTGCTAGGTAACGGAACCTTAAGACCTAGCGAAGGGCTACTAGGCACATAGCGAAGGGATGCTAGGGAATGAAGACCTGGCGAAGGACTGCTAGGTTATGAAGTCTTGGTCTAAGGGACTAAGCAACTTAGCTGAGCGATGACTAAGGACAGGAGTAGAGACGGGTCAGTGTTTGGGCATCTCGAGGTCCGGAAGTATCGGAAGCTAAGCAAAAGTTCACCCGAAGGGCTGGGTGGCAACCGTCTCTTGAAATGAGTAGGTGAAGGGCGAGTTCTCGGGGATAGAAACTTGCGCCAGTTCTACCTAGGGTTTCGTGGAGATCCGAAGTCAAAACCAAGTCCTTAAGGCTAATATTATGCATCTATGCTTTGTGTTTGTATATCATGCAGGTACCAAGATTGGAAGAACAGATAAGCTGCTGGAAGCCCTAAGCAAGGCGCCCCCAGTGTTGGGGGCGCCCCCATGCAACCAGGGCGCCCCCAGGTAAAGCTTAAAAGTGCAGTCTTGGTGGGTAAGCAGAATAGGTGTCAAGCCGGGCGCCCGGAGCGTCCGAGGCGCCCGGGTTCGAACCTATTTATGTTGTTTCGTGTTAGAAACACAGATAAGCCTCCATGAGGGCGCCGGGAAGGTCTGGGGCACCCTGGTCAAAGCTATTATCAGCTACGGCGAGATAGGCGCAGGGATAAAGTTTGACCGAGCCTTCCGGGGCGCCCCCAACGTTCAGGGCGCCCCCAGGAGGCCTATATAAGGGGCTTCAACCCCTCTGCTTCAAACATGACTTTCAAGAACCATTCCAAGCATTCTGACCGACGGCAACGCGCTAGAAACGAGGTTCTACGACTGGGAGGCTCCAGGAGGAAGTGCGCGGCACTTCGGAGGTCCAGATCGGCCAAGCTTCAAACTTGTTCTATTCGGTTTGCTTGAATTACACTGCAATTAGTTTTCCATATCTTTTGATTGTAAACTTGCACTGTAAGTCGGGTTTCTCCGCCTCCGGAAAGTCCGGGAAGGAGACCAATAGTGGACGGGCGTTCCCGTGCATAGGCCTTGGATGTACTGACCCTGGGGGTCGGGAACCAAGTAAAAATCCGCTGTGTCACTGTCTTGCTTTGTTTTTTCGTTCTAAATTATTTCCCGCTGCGCTACTAATATTCTAAGTCCAGAACGAAAGTTTTACGAAGAATTCTGAAAGATTTTTCATGATCGATATTCACCCCCCTCTATCGACGGTATCGGTCCTACATTTGGTATCAGAGCCGAGCCGCTCTTCACCGGACTAACCGCCAACAGAGCAAAGACTCCAGGAGTTGATGGGGAGCCCAGGGGTGAATCAGGTATATTTTATTTTAAAATGTCCATTTGTAAATTCCATATTATTTGTTTCACGTGCAGGGTGAGAGGGCACTATAAAAATCAGTGCCCTATTCGTATGATTTGGTCTACATCACCGATGGCGAAAGAGGCACCAGCGCCAGGAAACCGGAGGGATAAAAGTCATGTACAATGTTTCAAATGCAAGAAATACGGACATTACAAAAATAAGTGTCCGACGAAGGTACACAAGATTTATGTTCCAAAAATTTTACAAGTTCCTGCACTACCATGTGATAAAGTAGTTAATTTTGCTGATAAAGTAGATTTACTGCATAGAAAAATTAACATTTTGCATGTTAAATTACAAAACGTGAATATGACCAAAATATTAGAAATTAATTGATTAATTCAGAATATCAATTCAGAAATTGATAAAATTAATTTTGATAATTTATCTGATAAAATTAATTCTGATAATTTATCTGATAAAATTAATTCTAATAATTTATCTGATAAAATTAATTCTGATAATTTATCTGATAAAATTAATTCTGATAATTTATCTGATAAAATTAATTCTGATAATTTATCTGATAAAATTAATTCTGATAATTTTTCTGATAAAATTAATTCAGATAATTTTTCTGATAAAATTAGTTCTGATAATTTTAATTCAGACAAAATTAATCCTAAGGATAATTCAGAATTCAAATTTGAAAATCCTAAGGATAATTCCGAATTCAAATTTGAATATCTTAAGGATAAATCCGAAATTAATCCTAAAAATCTCAAGATTAATTCAGAAATTAATTCTGAAAATCTTAAAGATAATCTAGAGATTAATGTTGAAAATATTGAAAATATATCTGAGGATAATTTTGAAGATAAAATTCTCCTAGATAATAATTTAATTATAGATAATATTAAAGATTATTACAAAACCTTAATTAGTGGCCCAAATTACTTCACCTACTGTAAGGATATTGAAAGACCTAATCCTGAGGAGGATATAGAACTATCTAAGATAAAGGTCATAGTTAATAAAAATTACAAAAATTCAAATAAATCAAAATTATTAGAAAAACTTGAAAAGAAAGATAAAAATGAAAAAGAAATTTTTTAAATAATGAAAATGATGAATTTAAACCCACAATTAGTAATTAATCATTATAATCTTAATTAAATCTTAATTAAATCTAATTAAATTCAAATTAAATTAAATTAAATTAAATTAAATTCAAATTCAAATAAATTAAATTCAAATTCAAATTAAATTAAATTAAATTCAAATTAAATTAAATTCAAATTGAAATTAAATTAAATTCAAATTAAACTAAATTAAATTCAAATTAAATTGAATTCAAATTCAAATTAAATTAAATTCAAATTCAAATTAAATTAAATTAAATCAAATTAAATTAAATCAAATTAAATTAAATTAAATTAAATTAAATTCAAATTAAATTAAATTAAATTCAAATTCAAAATTAATTGAAATTAAATCAACTCAAACTTAATTCAATCCAAATTAATTGAAAATTAAAATCATTAATTCTCAATTAATTAAGTCAACCTCAATCATTTCTTAATCAATCTGAATTCAACTAAAATCTTAAATAACTTAAACTCAAACTAAAATAAAATTTTACCCAAACTATAACAATTAAAATTAATTAAATATGTCAAAATGGGTTGGCATATTCACGGGTTCACTCGACATGTATCAAATCGGGAATTTGATACATTTTTAGAAACTTAAATAAAATGGTTTGAATTGTTTGACTCATGCATAATTGCCATGTCATGCATTTGCTACTTACTTTTAATATCTGACATGTCATTCATATTTAAATTTTATGCATATATTAGAACGGCTATAGAAAAAAGAATAATTGAAACTTGATCAACCTAGTATTGGGTGGAGGTGAGATGATAGTACGTTAGGGAAGCCAATTCTAATAAGGTCAAGTATACTCTACTTGGTCTCTTTAGACTGGTGAAACTAGCTGAAGCTACCGATCCAAGACCCAAACTAGTTAGACCAGAATTTTTCAAAAAGTAATTTTGAAAATGAAATTTCATTAAAAGGCTTTGTCAAGGAAAGGGTTGATGATCGAATAAGGCTACGGCCAAAGAACACCTAGTGCCTCGCCAAGACCTGGAAGCCAATTTTTGAAATTCAAATTCAAGTTACTTCTTGTCAAATTCAAATCTAACACAAGCTTCAATTAAAATCTTAGAGTTAATAATAAATTAAGAAAAATGATTCAAGCATCTCACAATACATCTATAAGGCAACTATGCTTGTTGTATTGATACATCTAAAATGGGTGAGATGTTAAGGACTAATAAATTGAAAAATATTTTTCAAAATTGTTCTTCAAAATCATTAGAATATTTTTCTAAAAATATACTTTCAAAATAGTATTTCAACATAATAATGTTTGTATGGAATTCATGCTTGTCTGATTGAATATACATATTATACGTTTTTCAAAAATTATATCTTTTCAAAAATTGTTTGACTCACGCAATTAGACACAAGCCTCTTAGGACAACACTAAATTTCCTTAAGGCACTTAGATAAAGTCAAACGGTATCGGATACAGGGGGAGTGATTTTTATTTTTTTGGCTTTCGAAAACTACACTGTAAAAATTATTATTTGAAAATACTTTTCGAAAAATGAGCTTTAAATCGTTATCACTTGTGTTTTTCGAAAAAAGTTTATGTTGTAAAATTTATCTATCTTGTTTGATTTTGATAAACCCTAAAGACACAGAGGAAAGTCCACTTCATAATCTACAAGGACTCCTAGGATGTGTCAACTTTAGGGGGAGTATAAATCAAACTTCTGAAATAATCTTGTTTAATTAATTGTTTTGAAATTATTAGGTAATTTCTTTAATTTGAATCAAACCTTAAGACTTAGAGGAAGAGTACTTGTAGTCAACAAGCTTCCCAGGACTGGGTCAAGTTGAGGGGGAGATCAAATTAAAAGAATTATTGAATATCTCAAATGTTTTCATGCGCTGTATTTTCAAATCTTGCTAGAAACATAAGTAGTTTTTCAAAATACTATTAGTCTATTATTTTCGTGTGACCTATGAAATTATCTTTGAAACAATATTTACTTGAGTTTGAAGAAATTCCCGGACACTTAGGAAATGTCCTTGTAGTCAACAAGGTTTCCCAGGATAGTGTTAGACTGGAAGGTAAACCAAATCAAGTAATACATTGAGTCTTCAAAAGTTCACACATTTTTCAAAATGCACCAGCATATATTTTCAAAAGTACTATCATTTTTTTAAAATTTCTATTAATATTTACTTGACTTTGAAAATTTTCCAGGACACTTAGGAAAATGTCCTTGTAGTCAACAAGGTTTCCCAGGATTGTGTCAGACTGGAAAAGAAACTTAGTCAAGTAAAATATTATGATTCAAAAATCACTTATTTTCAAAAATAGTTAGTACTTGAAAAATAGGCATAACATTTATATTTTCCAAAATAACATTTTTTTCAAAAGTTATGCATTTTCCAAAAAGTACTTTATATTTTTCAAAAAAAAAATTTTACAAATTCTTTCAAAAGTACTTGCATGTTGTTAAAGATCATTTTCAAAGTACTTGTATTCTTCAAAGCGAATACCATCTTTTTCAAAATTATGCACTTTTTTTTTCAAAAAAGCAATATATCATTCAAAATACAATGCTTTCAAAATTTCTACACCAAGTATTTTTCAAAAAGAACCAAAATTTCTCATTGTTGGTGCAAGTATTTTCTTGTGTTTTTTGATGTATGACAAAGGGGGAGAGGTATGCTCTTAAGTTAGAAATTTTTTATTATTTTTCCCCAAGGATAGTAAGTTAGCCCATTAAACCAATCTAACTTAAGTTATTGTCAAACATCAAAAAGGGGGAGATTGTTGGTGCAAGTTGCATCAATGATATTTCTCTTTAAATATTTTAATGTTTGACAATACACTTAAGTCAGTGATACATTGAACAGAAAAAAGGGAGTAAGAGAGAAGTAACCAAAGTGGAAGAAACCCAAAGACCTGGTGAGTGAAGTTGGGCACCTAGCGAAGGGCTGCTAGGTATCGAAACACTAAGTCCTGGCGAAGGGATGCTGGGCACCTAGCGAAGGGCTGCTAGGTATCGAATCCCTAAGACCTAGCGAAGGGCTGCTAGGCACCTAGTGAAGGGCTGCTAGGTATCGAAACCCTAAGACCTAGCGAAGGGCTGCTAGGCACCTAGCGAAGGGCTGCTAGGTATCGAAACCCCAAGACCTAGCGAAGGGCAGCTAGGCACCTAGCGAAGGGCTGCAAGGCATAGAAGACCTAGCGAAGGGCTGCTAGGCACCTAGCGAAGGACTGCTAGGTAACGGAACCTTAAGACCTAGGGAAGGGCTGCTACGCACCTAGCGAAGGGATGCTAGAGAATGAAGACCTGGCGAAGGACTGCTAGGTTATGAAGTCTTGGTCCAAGGGACTAAGCAACATAGCTGAGCAATGACTAAGGACATGAGTAGAGACGGGTCAGGGTTTGGGCGTCTCGAGGTCCGGAAGTATCGGAAGCTAAGCAAAAGTCCACCCGAAGGGTTGGGTGGCAACCATCTCCTGAAAGGAGTAGGTGAAGGGCGAGTTCTCGGGGATAGGAACTTGCACCGGTTCGACCTAGGGTTTCGTGGAGATCTGAAGTCAGAACCAAGTCCTTAAGGCTAATATTATGCATCTATGCTTTGTGATTGTATATCGTGCATGTACCAAGATTGGAAGAAAAGATAAGCTGCTGGAAGCCCTAAGCAGGGCGTCCCCAGTGTTGGGGGCGCCCCCAGCAGTGGGGGCACCCCTAGGTAAAGCTTAAAAGTACAGTCTTGGTGGGTAAGCAGAATAGGTGTCAAGCGGGGCGCCCGAAGCGTCCTGGGCACCCGGGTTCGATCTTGTTTATGCTGTTTCATGTTAGAAACACAGATAAGCCTCCATGAGGGCACCCAGAAGGTCCAGGGTGCCCTGTTCAAAGCTGTTATCAGCTGCGGTGAGATAGGCGCCGGGACAAAGTTTGACCGAGTCTTCCGGGGCGCCCCCAGGAGGCCTATATAAAGGGCTTCGACCCCTCTGCTTCAAACATAACTTCCAAGAACCATTCCAAGCATTCTGACTGACGGCAACATGCTAGAAACGAGGCTCTATGACCAGGAGGCTCCAGGAGGAAGTGCGCGGCACTTCGGAGGCCCAGATCGGCCAAGCACCAAACTTGTTCTATTCGGTTTGCTTGAATTACACTGCAATTAGTTTTCCATATCTTTTGATTGTAAACTTGCACTGTAAGTCAGGTTTCTCTGCCTCCAAAAAGTCTGGGAAGGAGACCAATAGTGGACCGGCGTTCTCGTGCATAGGCCTTGGATGTACTGACCCTGGGGGGTCGGGAACCAAGTAAAAAGCCGCTGTGTCACTGTCTTGCTTTGTTTTTTCATTCTAAATTATTTTCCGCTACGCAACTAATATTCTAAGTCCAGAATGAAAGTTTTATGAAGAATTTCGAAAGATTTTTCACTATCGATATTCACCCCCCCTTTATCGACGGCACCGGTCCTACAACATCAAGGGGAAACCAAAACTAGGACTTTTGGTTAAGGTTTGAGTGAACCTTTTTGTTAGTTTTTGGGTTTTGTGTCAAACTTGGGAATGGTGATAGATATATTTTGGAATGTATTTTTCCCAAGTAGATATGGGTACCACAAACTTCTCTACAAAATTTGGAAATTTTTGGAGATTTATGGAATCTTTGGCGCATTTCTGAATTTTGTCAGAAATGCTGAAATTTCATACTTTCAGAGTATCAGTCGACTGCCATTTTGGCAGTCGATTGGTCAGGCTTATTTTTGTATCAGCAGCTAGTTTGGGGTCCAAATGATGCATAACAAGTGTTTGGGGGGCTAGTACACATTGTTTATGGTCATAAGGGATTAAAAGAATCAATAATTGGGATATTATTGGGTTCTTTTTGATGTATGGCAAAGGGGGAGAAATAATGTGTTTATGTAGGAAACCAATACCTTTGCTAGAATGAAACCCTAGGTTTAGGGGGAGCCAAGTTTGAGGGGGAGCATGGCTGCTCCCTTCTTGGCGTAAGGGGAACCTTGGAGAGGTTCTTAAAAAGCCTTTGTAAGTCCAGTGTAAGGGGGAGCTTGGGAGAAGCTTTAAAAAGCCCGGTTTGGTAGAAAATCCTAACTTGGAGGGTTAGGTGGGAAAAGTCCTAGTTTGGAGGGCTAGGTGTTGGAAAATCCTAACTTGGAGGGTTAGGTGGTAAAAGTTCTAGCTCGGAGGGCTAGGTGTTGGAAAAACCTAACTTGGAGGGTTAGGTGGTGAAAATCCTAGCTTGGAGGGCTAGGTGTGGGAAAATCCAAACTTGGAGGGTTAGGTAGTGAAAATCGTAGCTTGGAGGGTTAGGTAGTGAAAATCCTAGCTTGGAGGGGTAGGTGTAAAATTCCTAACTTGGAGGGTTAGGTGTGGGATGCCTTGGGATAGGATCCAGTTATGCATTGCATATGCATTCATTTACCATGGTTTTTGCTATTTACTACTATCTTGCTTTCCTAACTTAAACGGATTGCCAAACATCAAAAAGGGGGAGATTGTTGGAGCAATTAGCCCTAAGATGGTCCGGAGTGACCATGGGTTTTGATGTTTGGGCAAAGGGTTTAAGTTAGGTTTACCCTTGTATTTGATATGCGTATGTTGAGTGTGCAGGTTGTACAGGTTACGCATATGGACCTGACTGGACGGCCTCAGTACGGTGAAGGATGACATGGAGGCAAGCTGGAGGCTTGTGTGCGCATTCGAGGGACCTTGGAGAGCAGGGACGATGAGCTGATAGGCGCGGACTTCGAGGCAGGCGTGAAGGATGGCTGGAGGCAAGATAGAGGCTTGCGTGCATCCGAGGGACGGGAGCCAAAGATGAAGAGGGCGCGAAAGCAACAGTCGAGGCTACGGAGGAGAAGTCAGTCGAGTCGTGAGGGTCGAGTGCTGTGTGAATGTACTCGGGAAGGGATTCAGCTAGGACCAATCGACTGCCCTGGGGGCAGTCGACTGGTAGGTGGCTGGTGAGTTGGCAAATTCGAACATTGGGAGTGTCAACGGTCGAATTTGGCTGGCACCAGTCGACTGCCCTAGGGGCAGTCGACTGGTAGCGAGAAATCAGCCCCGAGT
Organism: Boesenbergia rotunda; assembly: GCA_024364735.1. NCBI lineage: Eukaryota > Viridiplantae > Streptophyta > Magnoliopsida > Zingiberales > Zingiberaceae > Boesenbergia > Boesenbergia rotunda. Next base: position 155,903 of record JAGFNQ010004726.1, on the reverse strand, counting down.
CCTATTTAAAGAGGACTTCATGGTGGCTGAGTTTCTTGACGAAACTCGCTTGGGTAAAGTGTATTAGTAGTCAATTGTGATCAGAGAGCGTCCAAAGTGTTGTGGCGAGGTTTCTCCACCCAGAAGGAGCGACGAGTTCTAGCCGGAGGTTATCCGGGGTTTGATCCGCCGAAGGATTGTTGGATTAGTCACTCGACCGGGGTGGATACCAACTAAATCTGGTATTGTTAGCCTTGTGTTTGTTGTTTATTGTATATTCTGCTGTGCTACTAACAACGCAGGTTCAAGAAAGAGTTCGAAACGCTATTCACCCCCTCTAGCGAACGGAATCGATCCTATCATGCCTCACCTACTCCCGAGGTCTCTCCTGCAATGCTCAGATCCTCTCGTGCGCAAGTCCTCAAGCAAATCTCACCCAAATGGCACCAAAGTGAGCTTTTTGCTTCCGATCTTTCCTTACTGCTTATGCCATAAGATTTGTGATGTTTAAGCTAACCATGTCTTTTTCTTGTGGTTTCTTTTTGTGATGTGACCTTAATCTTGCCGTGTGTGCCTTCTCACATAATCGAATATTATTTTTGATCAAATCATACTCTTGTGATCCTTTAATTTGAGCCATGATTATCAACTTGGTCCATTCAATTTGATTGCGTGACCTTACCATGACCTTACCCTACTGATTAAACCTAATCTTGACCTTACTTTCATGTGATCATTCTTATGATTAAATTGATCCAATCAATTGCCACGATCGATTCCAACCCTTAGGAAATCCACTAAGGGCAAGGAACCCGCTGAAGAGTCCTCCAAGGGCAATGGCCCTTCATCATCTGCCCCTTCTCGAAGGCCTCAGCCTCCGTCGAGTTCCCATTTCCCTAACGCTGCTTGTAAGCAAGCATTCTAGTCCCGGACCTTCAAGCTGCTTCCTTGTAGGTCCATTGATGGACCTTTCCTGACTGAGCATTGTCCCTCCATTGTAGAGGTGATTACCTTCTACAACCTGGGCTTTCTCCTTTCCCTTGAGCGTATAATAAACTATGACCTTGTTTCTGAATTTTACAATAACTTACAACAAGGACCTCAAGGAGGTTTTGAATTCATGACCCGGGAAGCGAAGAGGAACCTTGATTTCTCCTATGACATTTTGGCAGAGTATCTTGGTGATCGTCGATCGCCAAACTTATATTCTATCTATCCAGAGCTTCCTGACCCCTTATTGCCTCCTTTTGTGGACATCACCCCAGATGACATTTACCAGCACTTCTTTGGCCACCCTCGTCCAGCGGTCTTGATGAGTTAGGGCCTGACTTTTCGACTTTTATGGCCCTTCGTCTTACTCCTACTGATTACATTCTGTTCAAGATAATCACGAACTACATCTTGCCAATAACCTCAAAACCCCTAACTGAGATCCGACCGTATCACTGTCTGATACGTTATGGCATGCATCGCCACGTTGACTTTGACATTATTGAGGGCATCTTTTAGTCGATCATTTCCTATCGAGAGCCCAATCGTCTCACTGTGTATATGTCATTTGGTCATGTCATCACTGACTGGCTGATGTCAGTAGGCGTTGATGTAACCAAGGGCAGGACAGTGCCCATGGTTAGACAGGATTGTCGACTTGGCAGGCAGACGTGTGCCAAGTCTGGCATCATCATCAGGGATCAGGATCGAGCTCTTGTATGGAAGGACGGACGGGGTCTTGGAGAGCTACCTAGGGGCGTACATATTCTGGCACCAGCCGCACCGGCAGTCCATCAGGAGGCACCCAACGCCGGGGTTGATTATGACTATGAGCCAGATCCAAACCTGCGCTGGCAAATTTCAGAGCTTGATCGGACCATCCAACATGATCTCCATTTGAGAGAGCTCTGGCGAGAGGAGGTCCGGTCTGGGTTTCAGGCTTTCGACCGTAGACTGCTGATGATCGAGTCTGACGTCTCTGGGGTCCGCTCCAGGCAGGAAACATGGCATGAGGAGTGGCGCAGTTGGGCAGCTGGTCATCCATACTAGCTTTCATGTACTGGAGTTGCACCCTTCGGCAGTACTGCCCCAGGGTCCTTCATTCCTGACGACACGACTGATGACCCGATGCAGGCTGACCCCCCCCCCCCCGACCGACGATTGATTATGGATGTACTCTGTCTCTGCCCGTGACTTGCATTTGACTATTTGACTATGTTGATTGTATGACTTTATGGCTGTATGCCTGTGATCTGACTGTTACGACCTTGTGCCATGTTTGACTATTTTGTGATGCTGTATGATGCATCTAACCTTATGCCTATTTTCATGCTATTCTATGCTTATTGCTAGATTATTGCTACTCCATGTTCATGTGATGCATGTGATTGCTATATATTGTTTTATCTTTATCACATGCTTTCATATGTTTTCAAAATCAATTCAAATCGTATTTTGTTTTGGGAAACCCCTAGGGTTAGGGGGGGTATGGTTAAACTTAACAACCCGTCTACACCCTTTTCGGTGTTTGACAAAGAGGGAGAGTGATGTTGGTTAAGTTTAGAACGATTACAAGCTAAATTATTGTAGGGGGAGGATCATGATTCCCCTATGAGTGTGAAATTTGATTATTGTAGGGGGAGGATCCTGATTCCCCTATCAGTGTAAAATTTGCATCTATTGATTTCGAATCCCTAAATTTAAAATCGGGTTATCAAACAACAAAAAAGGGAGATTGATGATGCAGTCTGACCCTGATTGTTGTTTTGGTGTTGACACCGATTTTAGTTTAGGTTGATGAGATGATGTGGATTAAGTCCTGGTCGGGGACTGGGCATGACATCCTGGCGAGTGAAGCCAGGTCTAAGCTTGGGGAGCTAGGTGATGAAAATCCTGGTGAGTGAAGCCAGGTTCTAGCCTGGAGGGCTAGGTTAGATGAAACTCTGGCTTGGAGGGTCATGCCCTAGCCTGGAGGGCTAGGTTGGAAAAGTCCTAGCTTGGAGGGCTAGGTGTGAAAAGTCCTAGCTTGGAGGGCTAGGAGTGAAAAATCCTAACTCGGAGGGTTAGGCAATTGAAAATCCCGGTGAGTGAAGTGGGGTCCTGGTGAGTGAAGCCAGGTTGACTAAAATCCCGGTGAGTGAAGCCGGGTCCTGGTGAGTGAAGCCGGGTTGACTGAAATCTCGGTGAGTGAAGCCGGGTCCTGGTGAGTGAAGTCAGGTTGACTGAAGTCCCTGTGAGTGAAGCTGGGCATGGAGTCTGGGTCTGAGGGACCAAGCACGAGTCAGGGAAGGGCTGGGAGCCAGTTCTCTTGTCTTATAATGGGTTTGGCCTTGCCTGGATCGGTCTGGTGACCGATCAGGGAAGTTGACATAGAGTCCCTCGTGGATCAGTCTGGTGACCGATCTAGCGATGTCTGATCAGTCTGGTGACCGATTAGAGAGCATCCAGTAACTTTGGCAAACCTACCATTCGGCTCCTGATCGGACTGGTGACCGATCAGGGAGCATACAGTGAGTTTGGAAAACTTTCTGTGCGGCTCCTGATCGGTCTGGTGACCGATCAGGGAGAGGTCAGTGGGATTTTTGGTAGAAACCTTTATCGATCAACCTGAATGATCAACTGTCACGAGGTTTCTCGCCCTGAACGATCAGACTAGAGCCTGATCGGTCAAGGAGTGTCCTGATCGGTCCCCAGACCGATAGGTCACACCCTAATCAGTCTGGTGACCGATCAGCCGTGTATTTCAGGCGGGATTGGGGCAAATAGATTTCTGGATCGATCTGGTGACCGGTCAGGGTGACCGATCATACAAGCTTGCGATCCCAAGTTTCTCACTGGGACCGATCAGGCTGGAGCCTGATCGGTCTGGGATCATTCAGTTCGGTTTGGTGACCGATCACTTTAATTCAAACGCGCTGTCAGACACTCTGATCGCATCTGATCGCACTCTGATTACTAATGATACTTGTTCTGCTCTCTCTGATATTTGATCTTCTGTTGATTTGCTGCCCTAATAAGCTGCTAAGTGTGCAGGTGACTCAAGGACCATCCATGGAGAGTCAAACTTGATATTTCGCTACAGTAGGTTTGTCCATTTGCTTCCGCAGGTTGCAACGTCCTCTGGTAAGAGCTGCAACGGCTGTGGACCTGATGACCTGGGCCCGACTGGAGGGGATTCAGTGAGTCCAGAGGAGGTCAGGGGTAGCTGGCAACTGCAGGTGAGCAGCTGGGAGCTGCTGCAGAGGAGCGTGTGACCTGGCGATGGAAGCTAGTTAAGCTGTGTAGCAGAATAGAGCTTAGCAGAGTTTTTGACGATGTGTTAGAGTTCTTGTTCTCCACATCGAAAAGCTTTTTCTCTACACTTGTGCGATTACTCTACTGTGAATCTTGAGCAACCTTGTGAAACTTGAGCACTTGGGAAGAAGAAACAAAAAGCTTGGCAAGTCCATCAGCAAGAAGACATGAAGAAGGGAGTTCTTGCGTGAGATCTGTGTTGAGTGGAGCTCGGTGAGGAGCTTGCTTGTGTTCTTGCAATTCTAAGTGTTCAATAAGATTCCTTCTTGTGTTTCCTGTACTTAATACTTCATTCATCTTGAAACGCTGTGGAGAGGTTACTCTACCGAGAAGGAGGTTGCATTCTATCCGGATTTTCCGGGGCTTGATCTGCTGACGATCAAGGGATCGCCCACCTCACGGGCATGACAAGGAGTAGGGGCAAGTTATCCCCAAACCTTGTAAACCCTCCGTGTTAGCGAACTTGATTGCTGCCTTAGTTTTTGTTCTTCTGTGTTTCTGCATTTCTTTGTTTCTTTTGTTTCTGCTGTGCTACTGACCCTTGATGTGTAGAAATCTGTTAAGTAAGCGATTTTCGTGTCTGGCTATATTCACCCCCCCTCTCTAGCCATCTAAGTTCCATCAGCAGTAATGAGACTTCCCTGCCAACCTCTCTAGCATCTGATCAATAAAAGGCAAGGGATAGTGGTCTTTCCTTGTGACTTGATTCAGCTTCCTGTAGTCAATACAAACTCTCCATGAATTCTTAACTCTAGTGGGTACTAACTCATTGCTTCCATTGTCCACCACTGTCACTCCTGATTTCTTAGGCACCACATGGATAGGGCTAACCCACTTACTGTCAGAAATAGGGTATATGATACCTGCCTGTAAGAGTCGAGTCACCTCTTTCATTACCACGTCTAAAATAAGCGGATTTAGCCTTCTCTATAGCTGCCTAACTGTTTTGACATTTTCCTCCAAAAATATCATGTGCATGCAAATGGTTAGGCTAATACCAGGTATGTCAGCTAAAATCCACCCAATGACTTTCTTGTGCTACCTCAAAACTTGTAGTAATTTGTCTTCTTGCTCTGAATCTATGTTCTGGGCGATGATGACAGGAAAATTCTACTCCACTCCTAGATAAGCATACTTTAAATGATCTGGCAATGACTTCAACTCAATCTGTGTCAGCTCAGTAGGTATGGGTGATCCCTGGGGCTCAGTGCAATCCCCTACACTCTCACACCTAATCTCTGAGTCCTCTGAAATATCAATCAAAGTAGGTGATCCCTGGGGCTCAATGCAATCCCCTACACCTATAAAATCCTCTCCAGCTGAAAGTAAATCTGATACACCCTCTAAATCAGCCGCCTCCATAGCAAATGTCTCCTCAGCCTCCTCTGAACTGAAATACCCTCTAGAAATATCAAGTGAAACCCCCCTTAGCAAATGAATCTGCATTTTCCAACTCATCTAGAATGTCAATGCTGATAATAGAGTGATCCTCTCTAGGGTGCTTCATGGCATCAAAAATACTGAACTGGACTACTGTGTCGCATATCTTCATAGACAGTGTGTCTGCATAAACATCAATTTTTGTCCTCGCAGTCTTCAAGAATGGCCTCCCAAGAATGAGTGGAGATCTATGTGCTAGATAGTCCCCCTCCATGTCCAAGATGTAGAAATCTACAGGAAAAATCAGCTCCTTCACCTTCACTAACACATCTTCAATAATACCAGCTGGATGTGTCTGACTCCTGTCTGCTAACAGAATCACCACTCTTGTAGGTTACAGAGGTCCAATACCAAGCATCTGGAAGACTGATCTAGATATCACATTAATAGAGGCCCTTAAGTCCAACATAGCATCATGAAAGAGAGTCCTCCCAATCTCACAAGACACAGTAAATGTTGGATCGAGAAAACCGATAGAGGGGGGGTGAATATCGGAAATCGTTCGGATTTTCGTAAAGAGCACGTACACAGCAGAAATAAAATAAAAACAATCACAGCACAAAGACACAGTCGATTTACTTGGTTCGGAGCTTGTGTCGACTCCTACTCCAAGGCCTATGGTCGTTGACCGTTTACTTTGGGCAATTCTATATACGCGCAAATCAGTTTACAATAATTTATTACAAGTAAGTGCACTAACAATAATAAAAAATTCGATCTTCGTTACCGACGTCCGGAGTGGATTGACTCTTTCGGGGCAGTGGGACGTCGTCGGCTCAAGTTGGAGTGTTTCCGGAGCAAGGCACGAGCGTAGAAGATCGTTGGGGCGTTGAGAGAACAGTTGTTTTGAAGCGTTGGTCGAAGGCCCTTTAAATATGGCCTGGGGGCGCCCGGGACGTCGGGGGCGCCCCCCACGTGGCCTCTGATCCGTAGAGCTCTCGGTCAGCGTCTATCCTCTGGATCCGCTTTGACCGCGGCACCCGGAGCGCTCGGGGCGCCCGCATTGACCGGGTCAAAGTCCTATCTCCTTGGCTTCGAGGGGTTTGGGTTCGATGTTGCGCATGGGGGCGCCCGGGAGCAGCGGGGGCGCCCGGGAGCACGGGGGCGCCCGGCCCAGCATGTATTCGAACTCCTTTTTTCTTTACTTGTTTTGTATGGCCCTTGGGGGCGCCCGGGACACTCCGGGCGCCCTACTCATCTACTACCTCATTTCTTTAAGGCTATCTGAGCTGTAGACACTCCTTCCTTTGGTCCTGCATCCAGGGTTAGTCCAAAACACAATAAAGCAATAAAGTATTTGTTTATACAGTCTTAGCTGTCTTGGTTCTGACTTTGGTCTCCAAAATGGAGCCCTAGGTCGAACCGACGCCTACTGTTCCCTCGACGGGGAACGCGTCCTCACCTACTCCTCTCGGGAGAATTTACCTGATGCCAACCGTTCCTCTGGTTGGACTTTTGCCTGACGGTCCTTTGTCAGGTCTTGTAAACTGGCAGTCCTTCGCCAGTTGCCTAGCAGTCCTTCGCTAGGGCCTCAGTCCCAGGCCGTCCTTCGCCTGGAGCCTAGCAGTTCTTCGCTAGGGCTTGATACTGGCAGTCGTTCGCCAGTTGCCAAGCAATCCTTTGCTAGGGCTTTCTTTCCTGGCATTCCTTTGCCAGTGCCTAGCAGTCCTTCGCTAGGGCTTTTCCTGCACACTAGATTATCTTGTTAGAAAACAAGAAAGACTTAACTTTTGACCTATGTTGCCATTATCAAAACACAGGTTTGACTTAGGTGCATTCTTCACCAACAATCTCCCCCTTTTTGATTTATGGCAACCCTAGTTCAAAAAGTTAAGTTTAAGCAAAACATGAAAAAGTTTTAACTTTTGTTCCCTCCCCCTGGAAGGAATCTCCCCCTAGATTTTTCAAAAATTCGTGGGGTTAAAAAAACTTTACTTGTACTTGAAAACTTTTTGAAAATGTTAGCTTAAGTAAGAATTTTAATTTTAATACAGTTTTGAAAAACTTAAGCTTTAGAGTACTTAAAAAATTTGACAAGCTTAAGTAAGAAACCTTTTGAAAGGCTAGAGTACTTAGCAAAATTTTGAAAGCTTTAAGAACTTTTGAAACTGGAGTACTTAGGCAAAATTTTGAAAGCTTAAAAAAAATTTGAAGCTAGAGTACTTAGCAAAATTTTGAAAGCTTGAGAAAAGAAGTTTTTGAAAACTTGAAAAAAAATTTGAAGCTAGAGTACTTAGCAATATTTTGAAAGCTTAAAAAAAATTTGAAGCTAGAGTACTTAGCAAAATTTTGAAAGCTTGAGTAAAAAAAATCTTAGCAACATTTTGAAAGCTTTAAGAAATTTTGAAATTAGAGTACTTAGGCAAAATTTTGAAAGCTTTAAGAACTTAAGTACTTCTTCAAAAAGTTTAAGCTTTTGAATAAAGGATAAGTATATTTTTGAACCTTGAATAAAGGAAAATTTTGAAAAAGTAAAAGTAATTTTTCTCTTTCCTTTCCTATCTCTCCCCCTTTGCCATATATCAAAACAAGATAAATATAGCAGAAATATGATTGCATAAAGGAAATAAATAAGAGTTAACTGTACTGAACCAATTCATAATTAGATTTACACTAAATCAATCAATTTTCTCTGTAGGGACCTGTCTAACCCAATTAGCTACTTACTAACTATTATAAACAGTAGTTTTTGCTAGGGTTAGTCAAGTTAAGTGTTTCTGTTCAAGTTAGAATTTCTAAACTTGACACTTAACTAGATTGCTGTTTAAGTTGTATTTAGTGCCCCAATTACTGCAGATGCACTGACTTAAAGCATCTTGAATTAAGGCAAAGACCTAAGCATCTCAACCCTTTCTAGGTTATCAATCAAAAGTACCCTAAGGTGCTTGTGAGATGCTGGCTTCTAAGTCTATAGGTGCATGCAGTTCTAGGGTTAGGGCCTAGGCTAAGTCCATTTTCGAAAAAGCCCTATTTTTAAAGGGGGTAGTTTTGCAATAAAACTAAGTAAAAAAAATGAAAACTGATTTTGAAATTTAGTAAAACAGTTTTTCAAAATTATTTTTTAAAACCAATTTTAAATCAAGTTGGGGAAAAATTAATCTATTCTACAGAGCACAATCCTAATTGTAAAAAGAACAAGTACTCATAAACTGTCAACAGAAAGTAGTCAATATAGTCAAGAGTCAAACATAGTCAACCCTACTGAGTAGGGGCAGTCAAATGCTGGTACAATACTAAGCAGATCTATGATGAGGGACCAGGATGATCGGAGGAGCCTGGCTGCCAGGATCGAAATAGGGTCATCATCTCATGATACTCTGCCTCTCTGGCCTCCCTCTCGGCTCGAAGGGCGCTCATGTAACTGTTGTAGTAGCCCAGATTTGTCTCTATGTCTTCAGCGTGATTGGCCTCCCCTTCCTCTCGGAGGCTCTGAACATGGGTCTCTAGCTGAGTCACTCGATCGTAGAGTGTCGGTGGAGCGAGCTCATCTATGTGCGCTCGGGCTGCTGCTGCTAGATCTCCGACGTCGACCTCAACCTCCTCGTCTGAGTCGACTGGTGCTCCTGCCTGCTGTCGTCTCCAACTAAGAACCCCGGTGGCCGACACCTCTAGACCCGCTAAGGAAAAGTTCCTAAATCCTATTTCGTCAAAGTCGGTCATAGCGGTAATTTCACCAACGGTAATGTCCCGACCGTGGTGATGAAGAAGGGATGTGATGATGTGGCAATATGGTGTCCGTACTCGTCCCTGGGTCGTGACACTGGACGCATGCAGAATGGTATGAAACATATGGAGTCCAATGTCTAGGTCAAGGTGGTGGACTAGGGCATAAAGAAGGAAAGCATGAAAGGGTCGCATAGTCCCTAGGTCTCTGGTGGAAAGTGGTAGGATACAGCGGACCAGAACTCTATACAAGGCATAGTTCTGGGCCTGAAGTTCAACAGCTAGGAAGCGTCTGTTTGCGGGGAGGTCTGCCCTAAAGAAATAGGAGTGAATGGTATCTAGGGTAATATCTGAGTAGGGACGATCAAATGGGGGGTTCCTAGGAGGATAACAGCAGAATGTGGACTGTGAGGGTCGCAGTCCTAGGAAGCGGTTCAACAGAGTAGGGGTGATGGTCAAAGGAATCCCTTGGACAGTGGTGTGAAACATAAGATTATCTTGTCGAATAATATTATTGAAAAATTCTGCACATAAAGATTCGTTAATGGTATGCGTGCAGAAGACATGATTGTCCAATTGATAGAAGTTGATGATGTTCATGGCGACAGGGCATGATTGGGTAAAAAAGTACCTATTGAGATAGCTCGTTTTAATAGGCTTGTAGATTGTTTGTGCAAACCTATTACATAACTCTAGATTAGGAAATCTAGGGTCGGGACTAGGTTGGGCACCGGGGTTGGCCGGGTTCGGTCGGCGTCTTCTAAGTTAAAAGAGTTAAAGGAAGAATAAAGATATTGCATGAAATAATTTTAAATGCAATAAAAATAGATGATAATCATACCGGACGGCTCGGGGAGGCATGGTTGAGGAAGAGGACTTGCAAGGTCTCCTTGAAGAGTAAGAAGTGGAGAAGAAGGTTGATTTTGGTGTGGGAAGTGAAGGAGGTTCGGGTGCCTTTTATAGGCAAACACATGGGGGCGCCCGGGAGGTTTCGGGCGCCCTGGTCAGGGTTTCTGCCAAAGGCAGTGTGAAGGACTGATTGGGGGTGCCCGAGACAGTTCGGGCGCCCTCAACAGGTTGCTTTTGCAGCTTTGGCTGCATTTGAGGTGATGGGGGCGCCCGCGTGGTTCCGGGCGCCATGGTCAAGGGCAAGACAGCTTTTCTGTCTCGAGGAACGAAAAAGCTATGGGGGGGGGCGCCCGTGTGGTCCCGGGCGCCCGGGTTTATATAGAAAAGGACAAGCTTTATGTCTTGTCATCTTTTCACCATGATTAAATTGGTTTGACCATGGTTTGACTGCTTTGACTGTGGTTTGACCGCTTTGACCATGGTTTGACTATATTAATCATGGTTTGACCATGATTTTGACAAATACAAGAATATCTCATCCTATTGGTAAAAGAATTTCCAACTTAGTCTTAATCATGCTGTCTCACCCAAATCTAGGGTTTTCAATCACGTTAACCTTATAGGTTTTGTAAGACAGGTTTTGATAGTTAAAATTATTTTAAAAATTTTGATTAATTTTGAAAACAATTAAATTTTAAAAACTTAATTAATTTTGAAAACAATTAATTTTAACAAAAATGTTTAAATATACAAATACCTGAAATTTTGTGTTAGATTCGAATTTGACAAAAAAAGATTTGAATTTGAATTTCAGAAATTGGCTTCCATGTCTTAGCGAGGCACTAGGCCTTCTTTGGTCGTAGCCTTATGGGAGCATCCACCCTTTCCTTGACAGAGCCTTTTAATGAAATTTCATTTTAAAAAATTCTTTGAAAAATTTCTGGTCTAACTAGTTTGGATCTTGGATCGGTAGCTTCGGCTAGTTCCGCCAAATTGGCTTCCCTAACGTACTATCATCTCACCTCCACCCAATACTATGTTGTCAAATTTCAGCTAAGTTTGTTTAGTCCTTAAGCTAGCCTAAGTCTAAGCATGGTATATTGTAGAAATTAAATAACCAATCAATCAAGCAATTTAAATCAAGAATAACAAGTTTATCTAATAATGAAAATAGTTTTTAGTTTGGCTCCCCTTGGACTAAAGCCACGGTGATGGTTGGGCAAGATGTGAATCTTGTCCTTGGGGATCCAATACTGATTTGATCCAGTCGGTTTGTTCAGGTATAGTTTAGGTACCCATGCCTGAATTTTACCTCTGGACTGATTCAGTACAGCAAAGTATGATCTTTGCCGAGATTTGGTTCTATAGCCCAATCCGGAACGATTTAGAACTGATTTCTATTTTCCAAGGATCATGTCAAGACCTTTGGAACCAGATGTAAATCGTTCTAATACTGATCTAAGATCCTTAACCTGAGTTTTCAGGGAGGAGTTTTTCTTTTCAAGTTTTTCAACTTGAGTAGGAGTTCCTTCCTGAACCTTCTCGGTTAAGGGTTTAGAGTCAGCTCCCTCTTTCAGGAGTTTTACTTCCTGTCGGAGGGATTCGACTCGGAGTTTGGCTTTGACCAAATCTCGAGAAAGAAATGAAATTAACTCACTTAATTGCAATCTATTAAAACCAGTTACCTTAATTTCTCTGTCTTCTGTGAAGGTCAGCTCGCCGTCCTCTTGTTCTGTTTCTGACTCAGTCTCAACTTTATCTGAGGCGGTCAGAGATAGGAGGTTGGACTGGGGTGCCTCTTCTTCTTCTTCTGAGGACGATTCATCCCAGGTTGCTTGCAGTGCCTTCTTTCTTCTCGTCCTTTTTGTCTCCTTTAGGTTAGGGCACTCTGACTTGTAGTGGCCCTTTTTCTTGTACTCGTAGCAGGTCACATTAGGCTTGTTTGCGGGTTCAGCCGATTCGTCCTTTCTTCGGCCAGTTTTGCATTTGTTGGTTCGGTTCTTCAGCTCCATGTAGTAGCTTCGAGCGAGCCGGACCAGCTTAGTTTGTTCTCCATCTTCTTCTTCTGAGTCTGAGTCTGAGTTAGACTCAGGTTCGGGTTCAGGCTTCTTCTTTGTTGTCCTTCCAGTTTTACCTGCAACGAAAGCAATACCTTTCTCGACCACATTGGTTTTAGTTTGTTCGTGCAGTTCTAGTTCGGAAAACAATTCATCTAATTTTTTTTAGAAAGATCCCTAGAGACCTTGTATGCATCTACCATAGATACCCACAAGGTGTTTCTAGGGAAGGCGTTTAGAGCATACCTTATTAGGTCACGGTTTTCAGCCTTGTGACCTATTGTGTGAAGACCGTTCATTACCTCTTGGATTCGTGCGTGGAGCTGGGCTGCTGTTTCGTTGTCGGCCATCTTGATAGTGTAGAGTTTGTTCAGTAGCAGATCCCTCTTACTGATCTGAGTATCTGAAGTCCCTTCGTGTAGCTCGATCAGTTTTGTCCATAGCTCCTTTGCACTGTTGAAAGGGCCCACGGGGTTCAGCTCCTCTTTCGTCAATCCGCATTGAAGAGTCTGAGTAGCTTTTGCGTCGGCTTCTATCTTTCGCTTTAGGGGGCTGTCCCATTCAGAGTAGCTCTGAGGAAGTCCTTCGGCATTTCGGGGGATCTCCAGACCGGACTGGATAATGATCCACATGTCCACCTGAGTTTTCAGGTGGACCTCCATACGACTTTTCCAGTAAGAAAACTCTTCTCCACTGAAGAGTGGAGGTCTGGCGGTGCTAAAACCTTCTTGCATAGCCATTTAATCTGAAAAAGAAAACTTAAAGGATTTTCCAAGACTAGGTCTTGGATTAGTAGTGCTGGATAAATTAAATAACGAGGGGTGTTGCACCAACCTCGCTTAAAAAAAACGAATGAAATATCTAGCGAGAAATTCGTAAAGAAAAAAATAGAAAATAAAAATCCGAAAAAAAATTTCAAACTGGTGGTTGCACCAGGTTTGAACTTCCCTGCTCTGATACCACTTGTTGGATCGAGAAAACCGATAGAGGGGGGGGGGGTGAATATAGGAAATCGTTCGAATTTTCGTAAAGAGCACGTACGCAGCGGAAATAAAATAAAAACAATCACAGCACAAAGACACAGTCGATTTACTTGGTTCGGAGCCTGTGTCGACTCCTACTCCAAGGCCCACGGTCGTTGACCGTTTACTTTGGGCAATTCTATATACGCGCAAATCAGTTTACAATAATTTATTACAAGTAAGTGCACTAACAATAATAAAAAATTCGATCTTCGTTACTGACGTCCGGAGTGGATTGACTCTTTCGGGGCTGCGGGACGTCGTCGGCTCAAGTTGGAGTGTTTCCGGAGCAAGGCACGAGCGTAGAAGATCGTTGGGGCGTTGAGAGAACAGTTGTTCTGAAGCCTTGGTCGAAGGCCCTTTATATAGGGCCTGTGGGCGGCCAGGACGTCGGGGGTGCCCCCCACGTGGCCTCTGATCCGCAGAGCTCTCCGTCATCGTCTATCCTCTGGATCCGCTTTGACTGGGGCGCCCGGAGCGCTCGGGGCGCCCGCATTGACCGGGTCAAAGTCCTATCTCCTTGGCTTCGAGGGGTTCGGGTTCGATGTTGCGCATGGGGACGCCCGCAGCGCAGGGGGCGCCCGGCCCAGCATGTATTCGAACTCCTTTTTTCTTTACTTGTTTTGTATGGCCCTTGGGGGCGCCCGGGACACTCCGGGCGCCCTACTCAGCTACTACCTCATTCCTTTAAGGCTATCTGAGCTGCAGACACTCCTTCCTTTGGTCCTGCATCCAGGGTTAGTCAAAAACACAATAAAGCAATAAAGTATTTGTTTATACAGCCTTAGCTGTCTTGGTTCTGACTTTGGTCTCCAAAATGGAGCCCTAGGTCGAACCGACGCCTACTGTTCCCTCGACGGGGAACGCGTCCTCACCTACTCCTCTCGGGAGAATTTACCTGATGCCAACCGTTCCTCTAGTTGGACTTTTGCCTGATGGTCCTTTGTCAGGTCTTGTAAACTGGCAGTCCTTCACCAGTTGCCTAGCAGTCCTTCGCTAGGGCTTCAGTCCCAGGCCGTCCTTCACCTGGAGCCTAGCAGTCCTTCGCTAGGGCTTGATTCTTGCAGTCCTTCGCCAGTTGCCTAGCAATCCTTTGCTAGGGCTTTCTTTCCTGGCATTCCTTTGCCAGTGCCTAGCAGTCCTTCGCTAGGGCTTTTCCTGCACACTAGATTAACTTGTTAGAAAACAAGAAAGACCTAACTTTTGACCTATGTTGCCATTATCAAAACACAGGTTTGACTTAGGTGCATTCTGCACCAACAGTAAATACCCCTGGATCTTCACATTTCAGAGGGATAGAATAGATAAGGGCCGAGACATTCTTCCCTAAGCTGACCAACTCATTCTCCTTTAGCTTCTTCTTGTGAACACACAGATCTTTGAGAAATTTAGCATACTTGGGAATTTGTTTGATCATGGTCAACAGAGGCACATTAATCTCTACCTTGCTGAATAACTTTACAAGCTCATTATACTCCTTGGCCTTCTCCTCCTCTATATGCTTTTTGGTTTGAGTCTTACAATATGGAAAATGTAAAGGTACTCTAGATTCCTCCACTTGGGTCGAAACCTTTGGAAATAAATTTTGAGCTGAATTTTCAGGTGAAGTAGCTGTTGTAGGTCCACTTCCCTCTCTGATTTCTCCTTCATTTTCCACCAAATTCACAGGATAATTGAAGAAGGAGTGAGGCTCAAACTAGGATTGCAACCAACTGATTTAGAAGACTTTTCAAGGCTATTTGGAGCTTGGGAATTAGCAGTTGTTCGGGTTTCAAAAAATTCAACCCTTGGAACATTTGAACTTAAAGCAACCTTCCCGCTCCTCAAAGTGATGATACTAACATTTCCCTTTGGATTGGGAGTAGCTTGGGAAGGTAATTGACTTGATCCTTGGGCTTGCATTTGGTTCATTCCACTAGCCAATTGTCCAATGTGTCTCTCAATGTTTTCTAAGGTAGAATCATTCTTTTGTTTCCCTTGTTGTTGTTGCAAAATTTGTTGTTGTTGGAGAATTTGTTGCATCATCTCCTCTAGCCTTTGTTGTTGAGCATTCATCCTACTAGAACATTCATAGCCTCCTTGATTAGCATGGGTCTTCGGTTGGCCTTGAAATGAAGAGTTGGGTTGCTGAAAACTTTGACCTTGCTATGAACTTTCAAAATGGGGCTGTTGGGGCTGATTAAAGGGTTGATTTGGCTGCTAAAATTGTTGGAAATTAGGCTGGGAATTAGGTAGATGTTGCTGAAAGTTATTGCTCTGAAAATTTTGGTTTTGGGGTTGAAATTGTTGTTGTGAGGGCTGAAATTGTGGAGGCTGAAAACATTGATTGTATGGTTGAAAATTCTAATTGTAAGATTGAAATCCTTGCTGACTTTGAAGTTGGAAGGTCTGAAATGGCTGATTTCCTTGCTGATTTTGCTGATATTGAGGCTGGAATGGCTGAATACCTTGCTGAAAATTCGAATAAGGCTGCTGAAAACTTTGATTTTGCTACTGAAAACTCTATATAGGTTGCTGGAAATTTTGATTTTGTTGCTGAAAACTTTGAAGATTAGGCTGGAATTGCTGTGGGGACTGTTGTGAAGGATTTTGTTGATAAAATGAGTTTCCATACTTCAAATTTGGATGATCCTCTAACCCGGATTGTATGTAGATGAATGGGAGTTGTTCCTTGATTGAAATTGTCTCTAGTCAAAGCTGCTAGTGATTCATCTTGCTGAAGGTTAGGACACAAATCCGAGTTATGTTCTTGGCTTGAGTAAATGCTACACAATCTCATCACTTGATTTGTAGGTGGAGGTACTGAAAAATTGGGATTTTGGCTCACATTGTTCAATATTATTTGCTTCACCAGAGAAGTAAGTTCCATCAAAGAACTCTTGATCTCCTTTTGTTCATTAGAAGCCATCTGGACCTCATTTACCCCTCTAGTGGAAAGAGCTCTACTTCCAAATTGCCATGAATTTTCTGCCATGTTTGAAATTAACTCTCTAGCCTGATCCGGTGTCTTGTTCACTAAGGCTCCTCTAGCTGCAGCATCAATCATACTCCTATCCATCTGAAGTAGACCCTCATAAAAATACTGAATAAGGAGCTGCTCACTGATCTGATGTTGTGGGTAACTTGAACATAACTTGTTGAAGCTCTCCCAATAATCATATAGGGTCTCTCCCACTACTTGCTGAATACCATAAATACTTTTTCTGATGATAGCTATTCTGGAGGCTGGGAAGTACTTCTCTATAAATGCCTTCTTCATGGAAATCCAATTAGAAACATGTCCGGTGGGCAAATAATAGAACCAATCCTTAGCTGCTCCAGTCAGAGAAAATGGAAATGCTCTCAACTTAATATCCTCTTCAAAAATCCCCTGAGGCTTCATGGTGGACCATACTACATGGAACACATGCAGATGTCGGTTTGGATCCTCTCCAGATTGTCCTTGAAATTTAGGCAATAAATGAATAAGTCCTGATCTCAGCTCAAAATCACCAGTAAGCTCCGGGTAAGCAATACGTGAGTACTGGAAAGCATCATCAGGTGTTGCAAGCTCTTTCATGATTTTCTAGTGTTCTGCCATAGGGTTGCCTGAATGAGTAGAAATGGACTGAGTAGGAATAATCTCAATAGCCTCTGAAATTCTACCTTGGTTCATCCTTGCTCTGAAAGTCCTCTCAATTTCAAGATCAAATTCCTCAAGGTTACCTGATAAGTGTCATTTTATTGATCATTTTATATGCTTAAATCCGTCTTTTGACCCATATTTTACTTGTGTAATTGTGTATTTACCCTAGGTTCTAGGATTTATACTCTTTTTGGACCTAATTACAAATTTTGATATATTTGAGTTGTTTTGTCACTAAATTTTTGATCTACTTTTGTAGGCTTGGAAAGATCATGGACCTAGACCATGTTGGGTTAAAATTGAGTCAAAATGTGGACTGGATCAAGTGATCAAGTGTCGACTCATTTGGACCGTCCGATGCAAAGGTGATTAGATCTAGACCATTTGAGAACTTCTGATCAATCCGAGCTGGATATATGGCTAATCTAGCGATCGGATCAGGATCTGAAGGTTTTAGCCCAATCGGAGATCATTTGGCCGTTGAATCACGATCAGAGGGATCTAGACCATCCATTCAAAGATCAAGGTGATCTGAATCATCCGTTGGAGATCTGGCAGATCCGAGCTACCACGAGGAAGATCCTGACCTCTGATCAAGATCTGGAAAGTTTGAGTCAAATCGGACGAAGATCAACCGTTGGATGAGCTATGAACAATCTCAGCCGTCCAAATTAAATGGTTAAAGTTTAAATTGGAATTCCCTCAGTAGAACAGAGTGTCGCGTCTTCGCAGCTTAGCTCCCGTTTTATTCATTTCTTCATGGATTTTCTTGCGATTTTCTTCAGTGAAGGCGTGGCCAACTCGATCACGATCTTGGAGCAAGATCTGGATCCTTGGAAGAAGCTTTAATGGAATTTCTATCTCGAATTTGCATCAGAATAGGGGTTGAGTGAGGGTTTCATCAATTTTTGATTTCTGATCGAATTGATTGCGATTTTGTGCTGTTTTCTTCGATCGGAGCTATCTGGAGGGTCTCTGGAGCACTCTGATCATCAACCAATCTTCCTAGCAGCCCTTCATCGCCGGATCAAAGAGATCGGATTGGATTTCCAGCTGTGTGCAATTCTGTGATCAGATCTGAAGTTAGAGCTAATATCCATTGATTTGCGAGTTGAAGGGGTTCTTGGCTTGCCCTTGCGTGACGAACAAGGAGGTCTTGAGACAAGGAATGATCGAGGCTTAGTTTTCTTATTGTTTCTCTGTTCAGCAGCTGTAATTTCAGTTTCAGCATTTTATTTCTGTTCTGCAATTGTATCAGCTGCTTAAGTTTCATTCTCTGAATTATTTCTTTCTTAATTATTGTTAAATTCTGCAAGTAGTTAATTAGGAGGTTTGTTTGTGAACAATTGTTGATGATTTCAGTTGTCTTCATGTTTTGATGTTTGCAAATCAGTTTCTGTCTTTCTAGTTTGCATGCCAACTTAAATTGCTGCGTATCAGTTTTGTCATCTAGTTCTTAAACTTTGTATCAAGTGGTGTCTAGGTTTTGTTTCCTGACTTTACATTGAAGTGGTTTCATTTTCATAGCAATTGGTATAGGTTTATGCATTTGGTTTCAGCTACGTTGCATGTATCAGCTTTTGTTTCAGCCAGAATTTAGTTACAATTTTTGCAAATTTCAGCTATCATTTCTACCATTCCCAGTTAGTTACTTCTGAAGCTAGTTTTGAGTATTAGATCTCAATTGTTTTGTTTGATTTAGCAATCATTTGAAGCTTTATTCCTGTAATCAAGTTCTGTAATGTTCTGCAGTTCGTTTCTGAATTAGTTGTTGTGGACTTCTGCATTCAAATCAGTGCTGCAAAGTTCTTTCTTCATGTTTTTGCAATGTTCCTGTTCTGAATTGTAGAATCCTTTCTGCATTTAGTATCAAATTGCGGCAGTAAGCTTCTCTGTTCTGAATACTAGGTTCATTTCATTTCTGCAAGTTTGTGTCAAGTGGGAACTTATTTCTGATAAGTAGTTAGCTTGTTTGGTACTTGGATGTTAGACTTTCATATTAGCTGAAGTTAAACAACATTTATCAGTTTGTGTTGTGCTCGGAACTAATAGGTTTTACATCCCATTTGTTTTTGAATTTCCATCTTTATTTCTGCACTTCAGATTAAGTTTCTACACTTCATATCAAGTAAGGTTTCAACATTGGTTTAGCATTGGACTGTTTTAGATTGTTTGCATTTGGTTTTGTCTTCAGTTGAAGTTATTGCATCAGTTCAATTGAGAATTCAGCCACTGATTTTATTCTTTTGTTTAGCATTAGTTGCATTTGAATTCAGATTTTCTTTCTTAATTCGGTTGAGTTGCTTTGGTTAATTAGGGTTTCTATTAGTGAGTTCCTTAGTGGCATTTGCTTTGTTTAGCCCATTTAGTTAAATTCTCTTCCTTTCCATTGCATTTTCTTGTCTATTTGAAGCCAAAACCCAATTTTCATTTGAAACCCAAAAACATTGACGACACATAAATGCAAGCTAGAATCAAACAACTTGAACTAGCCCTTGGAAAAATACGACCTGTGGCCCCTTTACTACGTTTTCATATTTTGATCACAAAAAGGGTTTCCAGCATTTTTATAAATATCTAAATTTGAGACCCAATTTCATGACACTCTATCTTGGGTCCATCAAATTTTTGGCGTCGTTGCCGGGGAACATACTAGTTGAGTTGTTTGATTTTTGCTTGTTTGCTCATTTCATATTTTTCTTGATCCACATTTTTTCTTACACTTACTGCTATATCTTGTGATTTGATTTTATTTGTTGCATCCTTCTATATACTTTTACTGCGATTTGTTTTTGTTTTTATGACCAGGTCTACAGGTGGTGATCTAGAGGATTTTGACCCTGAGATTGAGAGAACTTTCAGAGCTAGGAGGAGCCAGTTCAGTGTTTCAGAGGGATTGGGTATTATTCCTACTCAGTCTATTTCAGCCTATTCAGTTGATCAGATGGCAGACCACCAGAAGACCATGAAAGAACTCGCAGCACCAGATGCTTCATTTTAGTACTCCACCATTGCCTATCCAGAGCTGGGTGGAGATTTTGAGCTCAGATATGGACTCATCCATCTTTTGCCAAAGTTTCAAGGATTATCTGGAGAAGATCCAAATAGACACCTGCATGAATTTCATGTTGTTTGCTCCACTATGAAGCCTCAGTGTATTTCAGAGGAAGACATCATGCTGAGGGCTTTTCCTTTTTCTTTGACTGGAGCAGCTAAGGATTGGTTTTACTACTTACCTACTGGGCATGTGTCTAGTTGGATTTCCATGAAGAAGGCATTCTTAGAGAAATATTTCCCAGTCTCCAGAACAGCAATTATCAGAAAAAGTATCTGTGGCATTCAGCAGATAGTGGGGGAGACACTCTATGACTATTGGGAGAGATTCAACAAGCTTTGCTCCAGTTACCCCCAGCATCAGATTAGTGAGCAGCTCCTCATCCAGTACTTTTATGAAGGATTATTACAAATGGATAGGATTATGATTGATACAGCAGCTGAAGGGGCCTTAGTCAACAAAACACCACATCAAGCTAGGGAACTTATTTCGAACATGGCAAAAAAATCTCAGCAATTTGGAAGCAGAGCATTATCTACTAGAGGGGCTAATGAAGTTCAAGTGGTTTCTAATGATAAGAAAGAAATTAGGAATGCATTGGTAGAGCTCACATCAGCTGTTAAGCAAATGGGGCTAAATATTTTAAGTCAAAATTCAACTCCTTCAGTACCTCTACAATCAATTCAAGTGGTGATGAGTGTATGTGGTATCTGCTCTAGCAAGGAACACAATTCAGATTCATGTCCCAACCTACAACAAGATGAGTCCATAGCAGCTTTGGTTAGGGGACAATTTCAAGCTAGGAATAACCCATACTCTCCTACTTATAACCCCGGGTGGAGGGATCATCCAAATTTGAGGTATGGAAATTCTTTTTACCAACAAGGCCCACAACAACAACAAATACAGCAATACCAACCTCCACAGCAGCAAGTTCTGCAGCAACCACTGCAATTTCAACCCCAAAATCAGCATTTTCAGCCTCCAAATCAGCAAATCCAGCAACCATTTCAAGGGTTTCAACAAGGTTTTCAAGGGAATATGAATTATCCACAACCATACCAACCTCTACAGCAGCAAGTTCAACAACCACAGCAAAATTTCCAGCCTTGGAATCAAACTTTTCAGCCCCAAAATCAAGGATTTCAGCCCAATCAATTTCAGCCCTCACCTCATCAAGTTCCATTTCAAAATCAGAATTTTCAAGGTTGTAATTCTCAACAAATGTCTCCAATATTCCAGCAAAATTGTCAGCCTTTCCAACAATAATATCAGTCCTCATTTCAGCCCCAACAGTCCCAAATACAACAAGGAAATCTTTTTGCCGCTATACAAAACCTTGAGAGGCAAATTGGGCAAATGGCTAGTGATATAAATCAAAGTAAAGCTCAAGGATTAAGCCAACTACCTTCTCAAGATGTTCCTAACCCTAAGGGAAACGTTAGTGTAATTTATTTGAGGAGTGGGAAGGTTACATCAACTCAAAATGACCCAAGAGCTGAATTTTCTGAAAACAGGGCAGCATCTTCATTTCCAGCCCAAAACAGACATGAAAACATTCCAAATTCAGTGGATTCCACCCCTAGCATGTGCTCAACTCCCTCATCAAGCAATCCTGTAATTTTGGTGGAAAACGAAGCACAAATCAGTGGCGAAACAGATTTTACAGCAACTCCAAAAAGTGGGATAGCAGCTCAAAAATCAGCCCTTCCATCTTCGGTTCAAGAGGAAGAATTTAGAGTGCCCTTGCCTTTTCCACAGGGGAGAACTCCAACCAAAAGACATGTGGAGGAGGAGAAAGCAAAAGAGTACAATGAGTTGGTTAAATTGTTTAGTAAAGTAGATATTAATGTACCCTTGCTGACGATGATCAAACAGGTTCCTAAGTATGCAAAATTTCTGAAAGATCTTTGTGTTAACAAGAGGAAGCTTAAGGAAAATGAAATGGTCAGCATGGGGAAGAATGTTTCATCACTCATCCATGCCATACCTCAGAAATGGGGAGCACCACGCTACATGATGCCTTGTTGGATTTAGGAGCTTCCATTAATGTCATGCCCAGGACAGTCTTCCAGATGCTTGGCATTGGTCCTCTACAGCCCACTGGAGTTGTGATTCAGCTAGTAGATTGAAGCCAGACCCGCTCGGCAGGAGTTATTGAAGATGTGTTGGTTAAAGTGAAGAAGTTGATTTTCCCTGCAGACTTCTACATTCTAGACATGGAGGGAGAGTATCTTGCACATAGATCCCCACTTATCCTTGGATGGCCTTTTCTGAAGACTGCTAGAACCAAAATTGATGTTTATGCTGGCACCCTTTCGATGGAGGTGGGAGACACAGTAGTCCAATTTAGCATTTTCGATGCCATGAAGGACCCTAAGGGAAATCGTTCTATTATGAGCATAGACACCGCAGAGGAGACTGTTGAGGCACAGTTCATTGCTGATGATGGTACATTTGACATAGTGGGAAGAGTTTTGATTTCAGAAGAAGTTGAGGAGATGGATGGAAAAGCATGTGACAGCCTTGATTTTTAAACTGAAGCTTTAACGGAGTTTTCTTGTTTTCTATTTTGTGATGATATTGCTATTGATAGTCCTAATCTTTTTAATAAGGTTGTTGCAGGTATTACTAAGGAGGCATGCACAGAAGATGATTCTACAGGTGTAGGGGATTGCACAGAGCCCCAGGGACCACCATCATTTTCAGAAAGTGTAGGGACTTGCATGATGGGAGCAAGTACCCAAGGATCACCTATTCCAAATGAATGTCCACCAGATTTTGAGCCTGAGATGGAGGTATTTCTTGTAGAACCAATAGACATTTTTCATCACGATTAGGTAAGTATTTCTTCTTTTCCTTTAGAAAATTCAGGGAGATGACTAGATTTGCATGTGAAGAATGTCTTGATACATCATTTGTGAAAAATAATTGTGAAAATTCTTTAGAGGTACCCAGGCTTGATTTTATTCGTTGCTATGATATTCTTGAGACAGATTATGCCAAAATTGATTGTGAGAAATTTTTAGATGAGCCTGAAATTCAAGTTGTTTATTGTCAAGAATTTCTTGTTATTTCTTATGCTGAAATTGAATGTGAAAAACTTCAAGAGGTACCCGAGATTGATTTTATTGACTGTGGAACTTTTCTTGATATACCTCATGTAGAATATGCTTGTGAAAAATTTACTGAGGTACCAAAAATTGATTTTATTGGATGCGATGCATTTTTAGATACATTTTATGTAGAGATTGATGATATTACACTTCTTTCTTACCCCACATGCTTGAGAAAGGTTTCACATATTTTTGCAGGGTCTCAGAGATTTCTTGAGTGGGTACTCCATCTAGACAGTCTTCAACCCCCTGGAAGATTTTCCAAAAAGAATAAAGAGGGAGGAGTTGATCTCACTTTGACTTATAGCACTCCACCTCTAAAATGGATGTTGAACATTAATCGACCACGGCCACCTGAACAGTTTAGTGTAAAGTTTAAGTGTGGGGGAGTCATGCAAAATAAAATTGAGCAAATGAAGGAAATATTTTCAACTACTCCTACTCCTCCACTACCACCATGGAGATTATTTCTAGATAGACTCCGACCGCCAGAAATAAAGGGGAGTTTGTCCCTTCTTGCATTTTCTTTCATTGCATGTTTCATTCTTATGTTCTTTAGAAGTAGAATTTTCTTTTAAAAAGAGTTCTTGCTAATAAATGTGTGAGTAGGGTAGAAGAATAAATAGGAGACATTGTAAATACCATTTTATGTCATTTGGCATTTTTCCTTAATGAGTAGGAATAAATATATCCCGCTAGGTTCTCTTGATAACATTTTAGAGTCTTTTGAAAACAAATTAAATTTGGTTGTTAAAACTTAGGGTTTGAGCTTATGGATGAAATCTTGGATGCTTGAGTACTACTTGGCCATGGATTTTTGATTGAGGACTTGAGATGAATTATTTGTACCTAGTGAGGCTTAGCCTTATTTTTTGTGACACATACATGTGATTGCACTCTAGAACTTACTTAGGTTCTTTCAAAACCATATTTCGATGATTGGATCACATTTATAGAGGCGTATCATTTTGTTTCTTATCTCATATCAATTTTCAAAAAAATCCCTTGTATCACTTCATATTTCTCATTTTCCCTACCTAATCTTCATATTACTCTTAACTTCATTTTTCTAGGGACTTGTTTGTTTGGGGATGTTCTTTGATGTTATTTTGCCTGAGACGGACAAAAGATTAAGTGTGGGGGAGTGGCTAGTGTGATGGAAACATTTGAAAAAAAAAAGAGAAAAAAAAGAGTTCATTTCATTTTTTGAGTTGAAGCCAAAAAGTGCCAATTGGAGTGGAGCTTGGTATCAAGATAAATGGGAATTTAGTTGTGAATTGGAGGTGAAGTGGATCTTAAAAATCTGCAATGGGAAGAAATGGTACACGAAAAAAAAATAGAAAAAAAAACTGTGCCATGAAAAAAAATTTTTTTTTTTGAAATCAATGGAGTTAGTAGCACAAATGGTTTGGATTAAAAATTGGGAAGAAGCTTAATTGGCAACACTTTGATAAAGTTTGGACTGAAGTTGTAAGCTTGAATTGTAGCAGAAAAACTGTGCAGAATTGAGGAACCAAAGTGGAAACAAGTGAAGGAAAAAAAAATCTGTGCAAAGGAAAAATTAGAAATTTTGTGCTAAAGTGAAAAGAATGCTATGAAATTGTTTCGGCCACTCTTCTAGGAGCTGAATTGCAGCTATATATTTCTGAAATCAGTGCAGGGGTTGCTGGAATTTGAAGAAGAAAAAAAAAAGAAAAACAAAACAGTTTGTATCAACTTGAAATTGAGTGTGCCATGGATGGAACTTGAATTTGTTGAGCTGAAATTCTCAAGTGAAGCATGTGAACTTCCCACTGTTATTTGAGGCTAATTGTTGTGAGTAATCAAGGGAGTGCAAGGTCAAGAATGTGAGCTGGAAATGCAGTTGGAAAAGAGAAAAATCAGAAGTTAATTTGCCATAAGTCAGTTTGGTATCATGAAGAGGCTGAAAATTAGGTTTTGTATCATTTGATTGCAAGTATTAACTGAATTCGGGAAAGCTGATCACATCCTGAATAAAACAAGGAGAAGCTGCAGAAAAATCAGTGAGTTAGCAGCTGGGAAAAGAAAAATAGAAAATAGAAAACAGTTTGAAAAAGGAAGAAAAACAGGGGGAAAAAACAAACAAGCAAGTTGGTATCCAATTGAAGTTTCGGCACAATGCAATTAGTGAAGAAAGTTCATCCAAACTGAAGATCTGCACCATCATTCTGATATCTTTAGAGACACGAAAGTAAGAAAAAAAAATCAGAAAAGGAAGAGAAGGAAGTAGGATTGGCATACAAGAGTGAAATTGGCACAAAGGAGTTGATGAATTCTTTTCATAAGATTTTTGAAGGGCAATGTCAAAGCCTCATTTCATCCCACTTTGACTTCATTATATGGACTGAAAGGAGGGCAAAAATGCATCAAGAATATCCTTGAACATCCAAGTCTTCCACTCATTCAAATTTGCTATTTACTTGGCTTTTATTTCATTTCTACCATTTCATATGTCTTTCACTTTTGAATAAGCTTTTATAGATGATTGATTCTAATCATGAATAATGGTGGAGAGTAGATAATAAGCAAGCCGATGGTAGTGCAAGAAGCATGTGTGTATGAGTGAGCTCCATTTTCATCATGTACTTAAAACTTAGGAAGAGAGCCACCAACAATTTCCCTTGAGAGGTTTAGTGAGTGAAATTCATCTCAATGAATCATGAAGGTTGAAATTGCTCAGTTGTTGATTTAAGGACAAGATACTAATCCATAGAGCTTAGATTTTTGAGAATTAACAACCCTAGGTAATTTGTTTTCAATTGCTTCTACTTATGTTTGAGAAAAAGCTAGGGGATACATATTTAGTACTTTTCGCGAGACGCTCAAGCTTAAGTGTGGGGGAGTTGATAAGTGTCATTTTATTGATCATTTTATATGCTTAAATCCGTGTTTGACCCATATTTTACTTGTGTAATTGTGGATTTACCCTAGGTTCTGAGATTTATACTCTTTTTGGACCTAATTGCAAATTTTGATATATTTGAGTTGTTTTGTCACTAAATTTTTGATCTACTTTTGTACGCTTAGAATGATCATGGACCTAGACCATGTTGGGTTAAAATTGAGTCAAAAAGTGGACTGGATCAAGTGATCAAGTATCGACTCATTTGGACCGTCCGATGCAAAGATGATTAGATCTAGACCATTTGAGAACTTCTGATCAATCCGAGCTGGACTTAAGGCTAATCTAGCGATCGGATCAAGATCTGAAGGTTTCAGCCCAATCGGAGATCATCTGGCCGTTGAATCACGATCAGAGGGATCTAGACCATCCATTCAAAGATCAAGGTGATCTGAATCATCCGTTGGAGATCTGGCAGATCCGAGCTACCACGAGGATGATCCTGACCTCTGATCAAGATCTGGAAAGTTTGAGTCAAATCGGACGAAGATCAACCATTGGATGAGCTATGAACAATCTCAGCCGTCCAAATTAAATGGTTAAAGTTTAAATTGGAATTCCCTCAGTAGAACAGAGTGTCGCGTCATCGTAGCTTAGCTCTCGTTTTCTTCATTTCTTCACGGATTTTCTTGCGATTTTCTTCAGTGAAGGCGTGGCCAACTTGATCACGATCTTGGAACAAGATCTGGATCCTTGGAAGAAGCTTTAATGGAATTTCTATCTCGGATTTGCATCAAAATAGGGGTTGAGTGAGGGTTTCATCAATTTCTGATTTCTGATCAAATTGATTGCGATTTTGTGTTGTTTCCTTCGATCGGAGCTATCTGGAGGGTCTCTGGAGCACTCTGATCATCAACCAATCTTCCTAGCAGCCCTTCATCGCCGGATCAAAGAGATCGGATTGGATTTCCAACTGTGTGGAATTCTGTGATCAGATCTGAAGTTGGAGCTAATTTCCATTGATTTGCGAGTTGAAGGGGTTCTTGGCTTGCCCTTGCGTGACGAACAAGGAGGTCTTGAGACAAGGAATGATCGAGGCTTAGTTTTCTTATTGTTTCTCAGTTCAGTAGCTGTAATTTCAGTTTCAGCATTTTATTTCTGTTCTGCAATTGTATCAGCTACTTAAGTTTCATTCTCTGAATTGTTTCTTTCTTAATTAGGGTTAAATTCTGCAAGTAGTTAATTAGGATGTTTGTTTGTGAACAATTGTTGATGATTTCAGTTGTCTTCATGTTTTGATGTTTTCAAATCAGTTTCTGTCTTTCTAGTTTGCATGCCAACTTAAATTGCTGCGTATCGGTTTTGTCATCTAGTTCTTAAACTTTGTATCAAGTGGTGTCTAGGTTTTGTTTCCTGACTTTACATTGAAGTGGTTTCATTTTCATATCAATTGGTATAGGTTTATGCATTTGGTTTCAGCTACGTTGCTTGTATCAGCTTTTGTTTTAGCCAGAATTTAGTTACAATTTCTGCAAATTTCAGCTATCATTTCTGCCATTCCCAGTTGGTTACTTCTGAAGCTAGTTTTGAGTATTAGATCTCAGTTGTTTTGTTTGATTTAGCAATCAATTAGAAGCTGTATTCCTGTAATCAAGTTCTGCAATGATCTGCAGTTCGTTTCTGAATTAGTTGTTGTGGACTTCTGCATTCAAATCAGTGCTGCAAAGTTCTTTCTTCAAGTTTTTGCAATGTTCCTGTTCTGAATTGTAGAATCCTTTCTGTATTTAGTATCAAATTGCGGCAGTAAGCTTCTCTGTTCTGAATACTAGGTTCATTTCATTTCTGCAAGTTTGTGTCAAGTGGGAACTTATTTCTGATCAGTAGTTAGCTTGTTTGGTACTTGGATGTTAGACATCCATATTAGCTGAAGTTAAACAACATTTATCAGTTTGTGTTGTGCTCGAAACTAATAGGTTTTACATCCCATTTGTTTCTAAATTTCCGTCTTTATTTCTGCACTTCAGATTAAGTTTCTGCACTTCGTATGAAGTAAGGTTTCAACATTGGTTTAGCATTGGACTGTTTTAGATTGTTTGCATTTGGTTTTGTCTTCAGTTGAAGTTATTGCATCAGTTCAATTGAGAATTCAGCCACTGATTTTATTCTTTTGTTTAGCATTAGTTGCATTTGAATTCAGATTTTCTTTCTTAATTCGGTTGAGTTGCTTTGGTTAATTAGGGTTTCTATTAGTGAGTTCCTTAGTGGCATTTGCTTTGTTTAGCCCATTTAGTTAAATTCTCTTCCTTTCCATTGCATTTTCTTGTCTATTTGAAGCCAAAACCCAATTTTCATTTGAAACCCAAAAACATTGACGACACATAAATGCAAGCTTGAATCAAACAACTTGAACTAGCCCTTGGAAAAATACGACCTGTGACCCCTTTACTACGTTTTCATATTTTGATCGCAAAAAGGGTTTCCAGCATTTTTATAAATATCTAAATTTAAGACCCACTTTCGTGACACCCTATCTTGGGTCCATCATCACCACCTGCAGTCCTTGTCATACAACAAACACAAATTGCAGCAAATGTATATATAAGGAAATAGGCAAATGAAATAGATCACAAAATATGGAAATAACCACACAAGTTAAAATCAAGCAAACTCAACTAGTTGGTCCCCCACAACGGCGTCAAAAATTTGATTTAAGCCCAATACAAGTGTGTTAAGTGTCACGAATGAGCCTCAAATTTAGATATTTATAAGCTGAAAACCCTTGGCTAAGAAAATTAAAATGTAAAATAGGGGCCTCAGGTCGTATTTTTCCAAGGACTAGTTCTGAATGTTTAATTCAAGCTTTTAAATTGTCGTCTGATTTGTTTTTGGGTTTTCAGATTAAAATGGGGATTTGTTTTGCAAATATGAATGAAGTAGAAACTTGAAACAGACTGAACTTACCTAGAGCAGGAAATGGATTAGGAAATTGCGAACTATGTTTAACCTATTTGAAAACCTAATCAAGGAAACTAACTTATCCTTAATTGAGAACTAAACAATTCAGTGTGATACTATGAAATTAAAAATTCACAAGCTGATAACAAAAGCAGGGAAGCTTAAAATAAGAAGCTAATTTGCAAAAATTGATGTTGGAACAAATCTTACTAACGAAAATAGAATTAAAAGAAGCAATGACCTGCCTGATCGATCGACAGTCCGATCAGATGCAAGCCTGATCAGTCGACAGACCGATCAGATGATGTCTGGATCGGTCATACAAACCGATCAGTGTCTGAAAGTGAGCTGATACAGAACAAAGCAATTACGGAAACGAATTCAAAATCGAAATCTAAACTACAGTTCATGTTCTTAACCGAGAATCCCTTCTTGCCGTCACACAAGAGTCGAGCGAAGAACCCCCTAGCTCGAAAATCAACAAGAAACCAATTCCCGCGGCTGACTTGCGTTGATTTGATGCACAGCTGAACTCCTCTTCTGATCTCCCCCTTCTCGACGGATTTGATGGTGATTATGGCTCAGGAATGCTCCAACTCCTTCAGAGAACCCCTCTGAATTCACCGAGAACTCCGATCGATGATGTCGTTCAATGAGGAGTGATCGGACGAAGCAAGCTCTGATAAAATCCTCATCGTAGCTTGGTAGCAACGATATGGAAACGTGATCTCTCGGGAAATTGACCTTGTGATCTGAATTCTTGACAATTACTTGGGTCTATAGTGGTCATGCAAAGGAATCGAAGAAGGAAGACGATGAACTGATAAGCAGAACGGGAATTGCGACGACGACGAGCTTAGCGCAGAGAATTTTATTTTAATTTTCCATTTTGAATTTAAACGACTGTGATTGTTCTGGCCTCATCCGATAGTCGAATCTTCTCATATCTGAACCAAAGTTACCAGATCTCCATCAAGTGGTCTGATCTACTTCTCCTTGGCTCGGATCAATCAGATCTACGGCGGATGGCTCAGATCTTCCCTTCTCTTGAATGGATGGTTGAATCTCCCCCACACTTGATCCGATGGTCAAATGGACTCTAATTTGGTTTAAACTTTCAGATCTTGATCTGGGGTCATGATTAGCCCTATCCTGAGCTCAAATTGATCATAAGTTCACAGATGGTTCAGATCTACTTGCTCCTTGATCGGACGGCCCATATTGATCCAATGCTTGATCGTCTTGATCCTAGTCCAAGTCTGGCTCAACTTGATTCAATCCAATCTAGGTCCATGATCCTTCAAAGCCTACAAAATTAGATTCAAATTTTAGTGCCAACATACCTCGAATATAGAAAGAATTGAATTCAAAAGCTAAACTAGACATATTTCATGGAACGTAATGTAAATACAAGATTAAGCATATAAAAGTGGATCAAAACATGGATTTGAGAGCCTAAAATGATTAACAAAATGGTAGTTATCATTTACCCCGTGGACACTTGTGGGGCCGGGACCAGGGGGTCGCTAAGGTGATGGTTCCACCTTAATTCCATCGATATGGTCTATTTAAATAATGAATATGAACCTTAGGGACCCAATACTGATTTGGTCCTGCTTGATTAGTCAAGCTTGATTTGGGGACTCATGCTTGGACTCGGGTGCTAGGGAGGTTCACTACTAAATAATAAGACCTAAATCACAAATTGGTTTTAAATCCAATTCCGGATCGATTCAGAATAGACTTCTATTTTCCAAGAATCAGATCAAGATTCTTGGTACCCAGGGTAAACTGTTCCAAATTTGCTATGAATTCTTAGACTTGTGCCTTCCGAGAGAAATTCTCTTCCTCAAGTCTTTGGGCTTGAGTTGAGGTTTCTTCCTGAATTTACTCGGTCAAATGACTTGAGCTGGTCTCTTCCTTAAGGAGTTTTACCTCCTCTCGAAGAGATTTGACCCGGTCATGAGACTTAGCCAATTTGCAAGATAGATAAGAGACAAGTCCATAAAGATCCGATTCTGATTAACCCGTTACCTTAAGTCGACCAATTTCTGACAGTGAGACAGTTCCGTGCTCCGTTTCTTCTTCCGATTCGGAGTCGACTCTGATCTTGTCTTAGGTCATTAATGCGAGGAGGTTAGAGTGCGTTGGTTAATCCTTGTATGATCCGAAGAAGACTCATCCCAGGTTGTTTGCAACACCTTCTTCCTCCATTGCTTTTTCGTTTCCATTGCGTTCGGGCATTCGGATTTGAAATGCCCCTTCTTTGCACACCCATAATAGGTGAGGTCGGTCTTGTTCTTTGGTCCAACTGGATCGTCCTTTGGCTGCCCCATCTTCTTCTTCTTTTGGGCTTTCCGAGCTTTGAACAACATCAGGACAACATTCACAAGCTCCGCCAGTTCTTCTTCTTCGGATTCCGAGTCAGAATCCAGTTCTGGTTCTAGTGCCTTCTTGATTTTACCTGCAATTAATGTTATGCCCTTCTCTACAAGTGAACCGTTAATCTGTTCATGTAATTCAATCATTGAAAATAATTCATCTAATTTCATTTTGGATAAATCCTTAGAAAATTTGTAAGCATCAACCATAGATGCCCACAGTGAGTTTCAAGGGAAGGAGTTAAGTGTATACTTTATTAAGTCCATGTTTTCAATTGTATGCCTTAAGATGTGGAGCCCATTCATAATTTCTTGTATCCGGATATGCAGTTGAGAAGCAATTTCTTTGTCCCGCATTTTTAAATTGAATAATTTATTTAATAATAAATCACGATGGCTTACCTTGGTGTCAGATGTCCCTTCGTGGAGTTCTATTAGCTTATTTCATAATTCTCTAGCACTGCTGAAAGGTCTGACTCGGTTAAGCTCCTCCTTCGTGAGTCTGCATTGGAGGGTTTGCGTCGCCTTTGCATCAGCTTTAATTCTCTTTTTGGCAGATGCATCCCATTTATTGTAGCTCAGTACCGTCCCTTGCTCGTCTCTTGGGAGATCAAATCTGATTTGGATTATGATCCACATGTCCACCTGAGTATTCAGATAGACTTCCATCCGGCTCTTGTAATAATCGAAATCTTCCCCAGAGAAGAGAGGGGGCGAGCAGTACTATAGCCCTCTTGCATGGCTATTAAGGATGAAGCAAAAGAAGTAGACTTACAAAACAAAAATAAATAGAATGTACCAAGACTCTTGTCTTGAATTAGCAGTGCGGGATAAAAAGAAAGAAGAAAAACATACGCTCAAAAGTATGATCGAAAACAAATAAAGAAAATCCGAAAAAATAGTTAAGTGGCGGTTTCACCAAATTGAGCAGCCCCCGCTCTGATACCAATTATAGGATTGAAATAGAGCGATAGAGGACAGGGGTAAATATCGCTTTAAAACAAATATACAGCTGGGGTAAACAATCGAGTATGCATCGGAAAACAAAACACAACACGCTAACATAAGTTGTCTTTACTTGCTTCGGAGTCTTGACCGGCTCCTACTGCAAGGACCACGATCCTTGATCGTTTGCGTTGGGCAATCACTAATAATCAGATGAATGTATAGATTACAAGATTTAAGTGTGCAAAATGTAATAAAACAAATATACCGACTCCTTTGAAAATGGATTGAAGACCTTCGCTCAGAGAGTCAGACAGCACACAGGAGAATAATATGATTGTAGAGTGTGAATTGATGTAGTGAAGTGCTGCTCTCGGCCCCTTTACATAGTAGTCATTCAAGCGCCTAAAAGGCCTTTTAGGCACCTTAGTCACACTGTCTCAGGCGGCAATTCTATCCACTGCGTAGTCAAACTCTATCTTGGCTTTGGCGCCTAAGTCCCTTTCAAGCGCCTGAGTGCCGACGTGGTTCCTCCACTCAGCACTCACCACATAAGCTTGACCGTTGCGCCAGCTCAGCCACCCGTTGCCAACTCCCAGGCGCCTGAGCCCCATTCAGGTGCCCTAGTCCAACTAGTTCAACTTTTCAACTGCAACAAGGGTTAATTCCTAACAATGATATAAATAGAATAGATGCAAGTATGGATTTACAGCCAGTGCTGTCTTGGTCCTGACTTTTAGGTTTCGCCTGAAACCCTAGGTCAGACCGATGCCTACTATTCCCTCCCCGGGGAACGCGTCCTCACTTACTCTTCTCAGGAGAGTTTACCTGCTGCCACCTGGAACCTCCGGTTGGGCTTTTGCTCGGCCTCCGAGAACCCGAAACTCAATGACATTCGACATCAACCAGTCTCGACTCCTATCTGCAATCCCCACTCGGCAAAGTCTTCTGCTCTATCCCCCAGACCAAGATTTCATGTTCAACTTCACTCACCAAGTCTTCGTTGCCCGATCCCTAACCAGGACTTCGTGCTCAACCTTGTAGGTCAAGACTTCTTGTCTAGCTTACCTAAGATTTTCTTGCAAGCTTCACAACTTCATTAGTACCAACAAACCAGCTTAACATGAACCCTTTGCCACTTATCAAAAGAAGGTTCGACCTGGTGCTTCCGACACCAACAATCACTTCATTGATGAAGGCGTGGGTCACCATTAAAACACAATCCTGATAAAACATGAGCTCACACAAGTTACCAACACATAACTCCCCTACATTAGTCGCAGTAGTCTAGTCAGTTGAACCTGCTGAGCCTCCTTTTATTAGACTAAAGGGGAGACTAGTGATGCCGGGTCAGGGTGTACTAAGCGAGCTAAGGAGGCCACATCACTAGGAATAGAAAAATTACATCAACAATATTGTCCCCCAAAAGACCTCGCTCGAGTTTGAGCTCCGAGCTCAGGTTAGGTCCAAACTAAGATCCCGAGCTGAATTCGGGTCGAGATTATGTCAAAATGATCGGGGTGAGCTCCTGACTAGGGATTCGACATCTAGGTTCACAAGAATCCTTGAACTAGTAGATATGACTAGAGCATAGCTTGGCTATTCAGGTCGATCCCCGAGCGCAAGCCCCCAAGTTGCGACCCTTAGGACCATCGGGTGCTTGTCTGAGAATCCATGACAATTCATGCCTCCGGATAAATAGCAATGGCTCTGATGACGTTGGCTAAAATGGTTCTGGGAAACGTACCCCATGGTGAAATGATCATTATGAATCTCATCCTTTTAGGATAAGGTGTGCGAAGCTTATGGATCATGGGACAGGTGCCCTCCATTTACCCCATATAAAAAGGTATGCACTCCACCCGAAGAGGGGTATACGCAAACAACTCTACTCCAATTCTACTTTATTTTTTCCTTTGGTCTTCACCACTGACATGAACATTAGAGTGACTATGTCAGAAACCGTAAGGCCATCCTCCTAACTCACATTTATCATTTCAAGGATTCCTCATGTGGAATCTCGCCCACAATCATACAAGAACCCTTCTGCCTCTCACCCAACTCATACCTCAATGAGTTGTCCATCGAGGAGCCTGGGAAGCATCACTGTTGTACCAAATTTTAAGTGCAGTAACAACGGACAAATGTAGCTCAAAGAGACCAGATTAAAATCAAATGATCTCAAACATTGCATTGATAATAGTTTTATATTCATCTTCTGTACCAGAACAATAGGTTGCAATGTCTATCATTAGAAAAACCATGATGTACCAGATAACAAGCAAAACTGGTGTAGTGGTAGGGTGATTAGTTGTCAACCTATCTGCGATTCGATCCCCAACTATGTCACAATTAGCAAAAAAAAATTTCTCCAAATGGGGCGCGAACCTTGGGATGCTACGATTCTAGATCGTCCATCGCGAGCACTTCCCGATTTACCCAGTCGACCAGTGGAAAACTTGTTGGTGTCTGAAGCACCAAAGTCAAACCTGTGTTTTGATAATGGCAAAGGGTTAAGAAGTTAAGATTTGTTTGTGATCTAACAAGCTGATTGAGTGTGCAGGAAAGTCCTAGGTACTCTAGGCACTAAGTCCTGGTTCATTGAATTGGGCACTAAGTCCTGGCCGCGAGCTGGGCAACTGAGTCCTGACCTAAGGTTGGGCCAAAAGTCTTAGTGAGTGAAGCTAGGCACTAAGACCTGGTGAGTGAAGCTGAGCACTAAGAACTGGTCGAGGACTGGGCACCGAAGACTTGGTGAGTGAAGCTGGGCACTAAGATCTGGTCGAGGATTGGGCACCGAAGGCCTGGTGAGTGAAGCTGGCCACGAAGACCTAGTCAAGGACTGGGCACCGAAGACCTGGTGAGTGAAGCAGGGCAAAAGTCCAACCGGAGGAGCCGATTAGCAAAAAAGGTAAATTCTCCCGAGAGGAGTAGGTGAGGGCGTGTTCCCCATAGGGGGAACATTAGGCGTCGGTTCAACCTAGGGTTCCATTTGGGAGACCCAAAAGTCAGAACCAAGACAGCTATAGCTGTAAACAATGGTCTAAACTTATTATTTTATTTGCTTCTTGTGTTTTGGAATTAACCTTGGTTGCAGGAAATGAAGGGACGGTGTTTCTGCAGCTCTGGCGCCCCACTGGGCTAGGCGCCTGTATTGATACAGGCGCCCCAGTGCAAGGCTATTTCAAAGCCATCGAAGCAAACTGCCACGAAGCCTCCGAACCAAGTCAAGTTAGGCGCCTGTGTCCATACAGGTGCCCCAGACAACTCTGGCGCCTCATTGAAGGGGATAAGCACTGACCGAGCCAGCGGATTAGAGTTCACGCAGGAGAGGCCACGTGTCAGACGCCCCCTTCAATACAGGCGCCCAAGAGTCGACCATAAAAGGGGGTTCACCCCCAAGGCTTCAGAACATCTCACTCACATCGCTCTCAATACTTTTGTTCAAGCGCTACACTCCGACAAACTCCAACCTCGCGATTCAAGCGCCAACGACGACCCGCTGTTCCGAACGTTCATCCACCTCGGGCATCAGTAACATTTAAATTACGTAAAGTGGTGTGCTTTCAATTTAAATTCTATATCCGTACTCGATCCTATAAAAGATCATTACAAATATAGAATTGCCCAATGTAAACAATCAAGGACCGTGGGCCTTGGATTAGGAGCCGACCGCGACTCCGAACCAAGTAAAAAGAACTTGTGTTAGCGATTGTTTTCTTGTTTTCCGCTGCATAATTGCTCTACTTATCCAAAAAAATTTAAGATCGATATTCACACCCCCCTATCGATTTACTCCGATCCAACAAGTGGTATCAAAGCGGGTGGCTCAAACTTGGTGCAACCACCAGTTTGAATGTTTTTTAAGATTTATGATTTTTATTAATTCTTTTCGCTCGAATTTTCTCGTTAATTGAGGTTGGTGCAACACCACTCGATCTTTTTCGTTACTATTAATTTCTTCCGCACTACTAATCCAAGACTCAGTCTTGGAACAAGTTTTTTGTTTTTAATTTTTTCAGTTAAAAGTTCAAATGACCATGCCAGAGGGATACAACACTGCCAGACCTCCTCTTTTCAGTGGTGAAGATTTCTCCTACTAGAAAAGCAGGATGGAAGCCCACCTGAAAAATCAGGTGGACATGTGGATCATCATCCAGTCTGGGCTGGAAATGTTGGGACCGGGTGCATGTCGACAAGAATACGAGTTCGTAAAATTTTAAATTTTTACATGCAGCGGAAGAATTTGCATAAAATAATTTCCTAAATTATTTTAACTTCGTATCTAGCATGCAACCTTATGGTGTGTTGACATAATCATAAAATAAAACTTTGCAGAAAAGTAAACTAATTTACTTTATACCTTTCGTAACTCGAAGAAAAGGACGAGATCCAACCGTAGCGTCCCTTGGAAGCTCCGCCTCAATTCGCGTCCACGCCGAGTTCTCTTCGGGATGACTTCGCAAAGTCACGAGTTTTGTGCCGACGAGAACTACTAGATCCTCGGAAGGCACAACTAGAAGCACAAGAGAAAAGATGGGAAAGAATGGAAACTAACCAACAAAGAAACGGAATCGAATTCCGAGAAGAGAGGAGTCGCTATCCGCTTCTTCTTGTTTCGTTTCTCCTTCTTCTTGAAGCTCACGGCAACCCACTTGGGAGAGGGAGGCGCCGGCCCTAGGGTTGGTGTGCGCCGTCCCTAGGGATGGTGAAGAGGGCGTCGGCCCTAACGGGGAAGAGAGAAGAGAAGAGAAGAGAATAAGAGAGAGAGGGAGCTTCTCAATTATCAATTGATTGATTAGGAATAAAGGCTTCCCATTGGTTCCTTATATAGTTGCTTCTCCGTTGCCAAGTCTCCTCTTAACGGAATTAATGGAATTAGTTATCATAAGAAATTTATCCTATAAATTCTCTTATGAATTATTCCGTTTAAACTAAGTTTTATTATAACCAACTTTATAATAAAACTAATTAGTTATCATAAGAAAATTTATCCTATAAATTCTCTTATGAATTATTTCATTTAAACCAATTTTTATTATAACCAACTTTATAATAAAACTAAATAGTTATCATAAGAAAATTTGTCCTATAAATTCTCTTATGAATTTTATTATAACTAACTTTATAATAAAACTAATTAATCTTCTCTTTAAATTATGGAATAAATTTTATAAGAAATTTTAAACTTTCTTATTATGGAAAACTCAATTCATAATTGATTTTATAAAATTAAAATAAACCAATTCATGGATTATTTTAACTTCCATAAAAAAAGAATAAATTTCTATAAATTTATTTATATAAATTTATTTATACAAATTTATTTATCCATAATTTATAAAATAAATCGTGCTAGATCTATTTTATTAATTAAACCAAAATTAATTGGTTTTCTCCCCAATAGGTGGCCGGCCACTTTAAGGAGGTTTGGCACCCTCTTTGGCCGGCCAAACCAACCCGAACCGTTCGCGAATTAAACTCATTTAATTCGCCCAATAAGCCTTCAAAAGACTTAGCCATTTTAGCTTCCATTGCGCCTCTGATAAATTCAGATTCGACTTATTTCTCTTGATCGGAAAATCTAATTTTCAACTCGTTTTAAATCCCTCGGATTACTCGTAGTGCGTGTGACTAAATAGGCTTTCGATTTATGTTGGCCGTCTATAATCAACTAATTATAGAACGATCATGAGTGGCACCTAGTAGTACATCATGATCCCCAATTAATCGAAAGATCAACGGTTTGACCCCAAAAGAAATTATTCTGAAACCCTTCGGCAGCTCTAATGAATCGTGCCCATTCCCTTCACCATCTTATACCCACTTGGTTCAGGACACGGTCTATTTGTGTCAGTCCCCACTAGGCTGACTACGTCACACGTAGCCCAAGTAGTGTCTTTCTCGTCCTTTGGATTTCTAATTACTCTCATGTATTTAAGAGACTCGCACTCTAAACATGATATACTCTGGCCAGAGGTTTTGAGTAACAATCCGATGATAGGCCTGGGTATATATCTCCTTGCAAGGAGTGGTGAATCCTTTGTAGGCTGTTCAAACATCTTCGGGCACTTCGGCTTATACCCAATCATCCTGGATCCACACCTCCTTGGATATGCTTGCTTAAGATGTTAAAGTATAAGTCTCCATGACCAAGATGACTTGAACACCGCAAGTCAAAGGAACATCGCACTTAAGCCGCAGTAAGAACTTCATTGACATTTCTATATATAGATTCCATATGAAGTCTTACAGCTAGTCACTCCAATGAACTAGTTCCCTTAACTAGCATCCATGTTTATCTCCGGACATCCCAATGTCACCAGCCAGTGAGAATCAGCTGATTAGAGAATAACCCATTCTAGTCTCAACAGAATTGATAGTGTCCATATTTATCAATTCATCGACTAGGGATATTTTCAATACTTCACATTTGCACATTTAGAGATAATCACTAGTTGTGATCCCATCACAAATTCTCTTATGCTGTGAGTTGTATTGCGGACATTCAGTAGATGAGCTTAAGACCCCAATCAAATACACAAGCATGTATACTCAAATAGTGAATTATCATTTATTAAAATAAATGTTTTACAATCATAAGGCGATTGCCTTAGGACACTTCTCTTATATCACTAACAAACTCCCACTTGGCCTAATGCCAATCGCTACGGTATCCAATACCACAGGCTCTAACATGACCCTCAAACTTGTTTTGAGGCAAGGCCTTAGTTAAAGGATCCGCTAAATTCCTTTCAGTGGGAATTTTCTCAATTTGTATGTCATTCCTACTTATAATCTCTCTGATCAGATGATAGTGGCGAAGCACGTGTTTGCATCGCTGATGAGACCTTGGTTCCTTTGCTTATGCAATAGCTCCATTGTTGTCGCAGTAAACCAGCACTGCTTCATCAATGGTTGGAACCACACCAAGTTCGGAGACGAACTTCTTGATCCAGACTGCTTCCTTTGCTGCTTCCGAAGCTGCGATATATTCCGCTTCCGTGGTGGAATCCGCTACGGTGTCTTGTTTGGAACTTTTTCAACTTACTGCACCTCCATTCAAAGTAAATACGTATCCAGACTGCGATTTGGAGTCATCCTTATCTGTCTGGAAACTGGCATCTGTATACCCATGTATCACCATATCTCCTTCTCCATATATTAGGAACACATCCTTAGTTCTTCTTAAGTACCTAAGGATTGTTTTAACAGCCGCCCAATGATCCATTCCTGGATCCGACTGGTATCTGCTTGTGACGCTCAAAGCATACGATACTGTTGGTGCAGGAAGCACCAGATCGAACCTTGTTTTGATATTGGCAAAGGATTCAAAGTTAAGAGTTGTTTGGTATCTAACATTGCAGCTTGAGAGTGCAGGAAACAAAGTCCTAGCGAAGGGCTGCTAGGCACCTGACGATGGGCTGTCAGGAAACCAAGTCCTGGCGAAGGGCTGCTAGGCGAAAACCAAGTCCTGGCGAAGGGTTGCTGGGCGAAAACCAAGTCCTGGCGAAGGGCTGCTAGGCGAAAACCAAGTCATGGCGAAGGGCTGCTAGGCGAAAACCAAGTACTGGCGAAGGGCTGCTAGGCGAAAACCAAGACCTGGCGAAGGGCTGCCGGGCAAAAGTCCAACTGGAGGATCCGGTTGGCACCAGGTAAATTCTCCCGAGAGGAGTAGGTGAGGACGCGTTCCCCTTGAGGGAACATTAGGCGTCGGTTCGACCTAGGGCTCCATTTTGGAGACCAAAGTCAGAACCAAGACAGCCAAGGCTGTGTAAAATTAACTTATTAATTGCTGTTTAGGACTAACCCTGGATGCAGGACCGAAGGACTGTGTTTCTGCAGCTCAGAGAGCCTCAAAGGAGTGAGGCAGTAGCTGAGCAGGGCGCCCCGGATGTTTCGGGCGCCCCAGAGTCAACCCAAAGTCAGCAGAGCAAGTAAACGCCCCGACAGCAGCACATTTGGGGGCGCCCCGGATGTTTCGGGCGCCCAGTGCGCATCGGGCGCCCCGCGTGTCGCGGGCGCCCCCAGTGCCACGCCGACTATCAGCTACCCTCGCGAAGCCAAAGGATGAGGCTTTGACCGGTCTACCCGGGCGCCCCGCGCGCTCGAGGCGCCCCGGTCAAAGCTGATCCCGAAGATGAAGAGATCAGCCTTGACCGAAGCGATCACCGGATCGGAAGCCACGTGGGGGGCGCCCCCGTCGACCAGGGCGCCCCCAGGCCCTATATAAAGGGCCCTCGATCTCCTTCTTGAAGAATCAATAACTGCGACTTTCATACGCTCTTCTGCTTCCACGAGACGCTCCAGAAATCTTCCAACTCGAGCTCTGACGACGTCCTGCTGCATCAATACTCCGATCTACACCGGACGTCGGTAACGAAATATTCATTTAAGCTTACGAAGCTAATTCTGTAATACTTGTGATTGTAAACTTTCTCGAACGTATAGAATTGCCCGCAGAAAACGGTCAACGACCGTGGGCCTTGGAGTAGGAGTCGACACAGGCTCCGAACCAAGTAAAACGACCGTGTTAGCATTGTTGTTGTGTCTTATTTCCGCTGCGCACTAACTCTTTTTAAATCCGAACGAATTGCGACATTCACCCCCCCTCTCTCGCAACTCTCGATCCAACAAGTGGTATCAGAGCGGGGAATTCAAACTTGGTGCAACCACCAGTTTGAAAGTTTTTTTCGGATTTACGAATTTTTTTAATTTTATTTCTTTACTTTTTGTTAATCAACGCAACTCAATCTCGTACGCCTTTTTCAATTTAGAATTTTCATCTTTTCACCATAAGTCTGAATTAATAAAACGAACAATTCTTAAAAATTTATCATAAATTTTTTTATTATTATTTTAATATTAATTCTCGAAATTCGTGCCACTTTAATTCGAGCAATCTTTTAACTCTTATTTTTCACCATTAATCAGAATATTCATTTCCCAAAAATTTTGTCTCAAAATTTTTTTATTATTTTATTATTATTCTGCCTCGAAATTTGTGCAATTTTTTTTGGGCAAATTTTTTTTCTTCTTCTCCCGCACTACTAATCCAAGACCAAGTCTTGGTACATTCTGTTAGTTCTTTTGTG
Source organism: Boesenbergia rotunda (assembly GCA_024364735.1). Classification (NCBI taxonomy): domain Eukaryota; kingdom Viridiplantae; phylum Streptophyta; class Magnoliopsida; order Zingiberales; family Zingiberaceae; genus Boesenbergia; species Boesenbergia rotunda. Next base: position 114,574 of record JAGFNQ010004726.1, on the reverse strand, counting down.
TGCAAGAGGTTATTTTATGGCCAACCAAGAGTGGAACAGTGCCCGTCCACCGCTATTCTCCGGCGAGAACTTCAGCTTTTGGAGAAGACAAATGGAGTCCCTTCTGAAGACCCATATGGACATATGGATGATCATTCAAACAGGGTTCCACCTCCATACAGAAGATGAACTATCAATTGCATGGGACAAACTGGATGAACCAACCCTCAACCAAATTGAGACTGATGCAAGAGCAACTGCAATTCTTCAATGCGGTCTAACCAACGAACAACTCAAGCTAGTCGGTTCATTTGGATGTGCTAGAGAAATTTGGGAGAAATTGATCAATCTTCATCAAGAAATCTCAGATGAAGAAGAAGATCAGGTAAGTTATCTCGCACTCTCGGTCCAAGCACAGATAGCCGAGTCAGAGTCTGAACCTGAACCCAGAGTCGAAATCGAACCAGCAGAATCAGACAACGAACTGACTGAGATGGTAACCAATTTCAAATTCTTTTCTAAATTAGATTAAATAATCAAGCTGATACTGCAATGGTCGAGGAAGGTATAACTTTTGCAGGGAAAACTCCAAGAGAACCACCAAAGAAGGAGCTTCAACCGGTACCCAAGTCCGACTCAGACACGGAATCAGAAGATGAATTTAGATCCGAGACAGCAACAATTAAGGGGGAGATTCCTAATAAGGAATCAAAAGGTAAAATTACAAATTTGAATTTTAAAAATCATATAATTTGTTACATATGCAGGGAGAGAGGGCACTACCAAACTAAGTGTCCTACCCGTAAGATTCAAACGATACCACCGACGGCAACAAAGAAACGAGCTCCAAAAGCACGAAAGAACAAGAGTCGCATTCAATGCTTCAAGTGTCAGGAGTTTGGGCATTACAAAGAGGAATGCACAGATAAACGTTACAAAGATCCAGGGAAACCAACCAAAATGGGTAACTGTAATTTACATCCAAATCAACTCTTTACCTTGAATACTGATAGTTTAATAATCTCCCTTGGTCAAATTCAGATATGGATGCATGCTTAGATAACTTGATGAAATCATGTATATTAGCAAAGTCAAAATTCAAAATGTTAAGACAAGAAAATGAGACTTTGAAAATTAAAATTGATATACAAGAAAAACTGATTAATGATTTTGCAAACGTAGAAAATCCAGAAATTTCTCCTCACTATGACATTATCTGAAGTTTTGTCTTGGCTATTCATAGGACTAGATACCTTAAGGACTTAACCAATTAGTTGAAATTTGACAACATAGTATTGGGAGGAGGTGAGATGATAGTACGTTGGGGAAACCAACTCTAATAAGATCAAGTCTACTTGGTCTCTTTAGACTGGTGAAACCAGCCGAAGCTACCGATCCAAGACCCAAGCTAGTTAGACCAGAAAATGACCTAATTTAATTTGAAAATGAAATTTCATTAAAAGGCTTTGTCAAGGAAAGGGTGGATGATCCCATAAGGCTACGGCCAAAGAAGGCCTAGTGCCTCGCCAAGACCTGGAAGCCAATTTCTGAAATTCAAATTCAAATTATCTTATGTCAAATTCGAATCTAACACAAATTTCAAATAATTATAGATTCAAACCTGTTTTCAAAAATTCTTTTTCAAAATCACTCTTTTTCAAATTCAAATCTGTCTTCGAAGTCAATTATACTTGTTCAAAAATAAACATTTTTTTATTCTTTTTCAAAGTTAAACATTTTTTCAAAATTATTTTTACCTTCAAACCTGTCTCACAAGAACTTTTAAGGCTAACTGTTTGAAAACCCTAGATTGGGTGAGACAGGAAAATTAAGTTCAAATTAAAATTTCTTTTATGTTGTGTTTTCATTCAGAGAATAATTTCAACATAGTCAAACCATGATTAACATGGTTAAACCTTAGTCAACTGAGTCAAACATGGTCAAACCTAGTTAATGCTAAAGACCCTTCAAGCACTTAGATAAAGTTAAAACAAGTCGAATACAAGGGGAGTTCTTTTTAGATTTATTCTCAAAACCTGATGCTTTAAAACTTATTTTCATCTCAGAATAAGGCTTTCAAAAATTACTCAAAATTCTTGGTATATTACTATCTCTTTGAAAAATTATTTCAAAATATTTCTTTTCAAAACTGTGGTATTATTATTACTTCAAATTGAGGTGTCAAAAATTTATCTCCTTGAAAGTTTCATACTCAGAAGATTATTCAAAATTATTCTTTTGTTTTTAATAAACCCTAAAGACACAGAGGAAGGTCCACTTCATGATCTACTAGGACTCCTAGGATGTGTCAAATTTAGGGGGAGTTTGATTCAAAAGAAGAATTTCTAAAAAAATTTTTGGTAATTATTTGTTTTGAAGTTATTAGATAATTCTTATAATTTAAATCAAACCCTAAAACTCAGAGGAAGATCGCTTGTAGTCAACAAGCTTCCTAGGACTGGGTCAAGTTTAGGGGGAGATGAAATTAAAAGAATTATTGAACATTTTCAAAATTATATGTTTTCATGCACTGCAAGTTCAAAATCCTTTTGAAAACTTAAATAATTTTTCTGTCAAAATACTATTATTTTACAAAATTCTTGTGGCTTATGAAATTAATTTTATAATATTTACTTGGGTTGGAGAAAATTTTCCAGGACACTTAAGAAAATGTCCTTGTAGTCAACAAGGTTTCCTAGGATTGTGTCAGACTGGAAAAGAAACCTAGTCAAGTAAAATATTTTGTGTTCAAAATGCATAATTCTTTTCAAAAATTACTTATATCTTTCAAAGTCTAAATACTTTTTTAAAAAAGTACTTATGTGTTTCAAATCTTAACTTATTTCAAAAGTACTTAGATTTTTCAAAAATGCATAATATTTATTTCAAAAGTACTTTTGAAGATTCAAAAGCACTTATATCCTCAAAAATACATAATATCTGTCAAAAAGTACTGCAATAATGTTTTCAAAAGTATAAATATTTTTCAAGGCAATATTGTTCTAAGTGCGTGAATTTTCTAAAAGATTGGCCTACAAATATAAAGTATCTTTTCAATACTTTTCCAAATAGAGTTTTGTTGGTGCAATTTAAAACTTTTTGCTATACTTTCAAGAATTATACTAAGTATTTTCATGCTTTCAAAACTCATAGGCTCTGATACACAAACGCTCTCCTTAAAACTTCTCTCAAAATATTTTTATATTAGACTTAAAAATGGTCTAAAACATAAGGAGAAGAGTTTTACATTAAGGGGGAGAGAAAGGGAATTTTATTTTTAAGCTATTTCAAAATTTTAAGCATTTCTAAGTGGTTCAAAGTTATTTTTAGTGCATGTTTTTTTAAATAAAATTTTCCTTAGTAATCAAAATTTGTCTGAGAAAAAGGGTTTTTAACAAAGTTTAAGCTTGCTTTTCAAAAGTGCCTATGGATACAAATACTTTTGCTCTTTTTAAAAATACTTAGTCAAAAACTTATTTTTGGTAGAACTCAAAACTCCCCATTAGAAACCTTGCTAACCCATGTATGCTTTTGATATATGTCAAAGGGGGAGGAAAGGTCAAAGTTAAGTATTTTAAGTAGTTTATAACACAAGTATTCAGGGTTTTAGGGGGAGTATGAAAAATAAAGAATTTTTTTTAACTCTACAGTTATGCTTCAGTTATGCTTCACTGTTTACCTTATGCTCTTAACTGTTGTAATTTTTTCCTTAACTTTGAATTGTGTTGCCATAATCAAAAAGGGGGAGATTGTTGGTGCAGGAAGCACCAGATCGAACCTTGTTTTGATATTGGCAAAGGATTCAAAGTTAAGGGTTGTTTGGTATCTAACATTGCTGCTTGAGAGTGCAGGAAACAAAGTCCTAGCGAAGGGCTGCTAGGCACCTGACGATGGGCTGTCAGGAAACCAAGTCCTGGCGAAGGGCTGCTAGGCGAAAACCAAGTCCTGGCGAAGGGTTGCTGGGCGAAAACCAAGTCCTGGCGAAGGGCTGCTAGGCGAAAACCAAGTCCTGGCGAAGGGCTGCTAGGCGAAAACCAAGTCCTGGCGAAGGGCTGCTAGGCGAAAACCAAGACCTGGCGAAGGGCTACCGGGCAAAAGTCCAACTGGAGGATCCGGTTGGCACCAGGTAAATTCTCCCGAGAGGAGTAGGTGAGGACGCGTTCCCCTTGAGGGAACATTAGGCGTCGGTTCGACCTAGGGCTCCATTTTGGAGACCAAAGTCAGAACCAAGACAGCCAAGGCTGTGTAAAATTAACTTATTAATTGCTGTTTTGGACTAACCCTGGATGCAGGACCGAAGGACTGTGTTTCTGCAGCTCAGAGAGCCTCAAAGGAGTGAGGCAGTAGCTGAGCAGGGCGCCCCGGATGTTTCGGGCGCCCCAGAGTCAACCCAAAGTCAGCAGAGCAAGTAAACGCCCCGACAGCAGCACATTTGGGGGCGCCCCGGATGTTTCGGGCGCCCCGCGTGCATCGGGCGCCCCGCGTGTCGCGGGCGCCCCCAGTGCCACGCCGACTATCAGCTGCCCTCGCGAAGCCAAAGGATGAGGCTTTGACCGGTCAACCCGGGCGCCCCGCGCGCTCGGGGCGCCCCGGTCAAAGCTGATCCCGAAGATGAAGAGATCAGCCTTGACCGAAGCGATCACCGGATCGGAAGCCACGTGGGGGGCGCCCCCGTCGACCAGGGCGCCCCCAGGCCCTATATAAAGGGCCCTCGAGCTCCTTCATGAAGAATCAATAACTGCGACTTTCATACGCTCTTCTGCTTCCACGAGACGCTCCAGAAATCTTCCAACTCGAGCTCTGACGACGTCCTGCTGCATCAATACTCCGATCTACACCGGACGTCGGTAACGAAATATTCATTTAAGTTTACGAAGCTAATTCTGTAATACTTGTGATTGTAAACTTTCTCGAACGTATAGAATTGCTCGCAGAAAACGATCAACGACCGTGGGCCTTGGAGTAGGAGTCGACACAGGCTCCGAACCAAGTAAAACGACCGTGTTAGCATTGTCGTTGTGTCTTATTTCCGCTGCGCACTAACTCTTTTTAAATCCGAATGAATTGCGACATTCACCCCCCCTCTCTCGCAACTCTCGATCCAACATATACATCGGGCCTAGTACACAACATAGCATACATGATAGATCCTATCGCGGATGCATAGGGAATCTTGTTCATGCAAATCCTCTCGTCTTCTGTGCGCGGACACATAGACTTTGAAAGGTTGATCCCATGCCTGATGGGATGGTAACCTTTCTTGGATTCTGACATACTAAACCTTTTTAGCACTCGGTCTATATATGTATACTGCGAAAGACCAAGCAACCTTTTTGATCTATCTCTATAGATTCTAATCCCAAGGATATAGGTTGCTTCTCCCAGGTCTTTCATGGAGAAAGTTTTGGACAACCAAATTTTAACTGTCTGTAAGACCGATATATCGTTTCCTATAAGTAAGATGTCATCGACATATAATACTAGGAATACGACTGCACTCCCACTAACCTTCTTGTACACACAAGGTTCGTCAGGATTTTGTGAGAAATCAAACTCTTTGATTGTCTCATCAAAACGAATGTTCCAGCTCCTAGATGCTTGCTTCAGTCCATATATGGATCGTCGAAGCTTGCATACTTTGGTTTTATCAACCGATGTGAAACCTTCAGGTTGTATCATGTATACATCCTCAAGCAGGTTTCCGTTAAGGAAAGCTGTTTTCACATCCATTTGACATATCTCATAATCATAATGAGCTGCTATGGCTAGGAGCATCCGAATGGATTTAAGCATAGCTACTGGCGAATTGGTTTCGTCATAATCAATTCCTTGCTTCTGACGATATCCTTTTGCCACTAATCTAGCCTTAAAGGTAACAACATTACCTTCCATGTCGGTTTTCTTCTTGAAAACCCACTTGCACCCTATGGGCTTAATCCCTTCAGGTGGTTTTACCAAGTCCCATACGTGATTTTCGTACATGGAATCCATTTCCGACTTCATGGCCTCAAGCCACTTGTCCCTTTCTGAATTTTTCAGAACATCTTCATAACTGATAGGTTCATCGTCGTTCGATTCACTTATGAGAAATCCATATCTCTCTGGAATATTGCGTGTCCTATCAGATCTACGAAGAGGTGGTGTATTCTTAGGTTCAACTGATAGCTCATCATTATGAGTTATTGGTTGTGGGTCTAGACTAGGTGTCTCTGTCATGTCTATTGAAGTTTCTTGAACTTCATCAAGTTCAATGCCACTCCCACTATTTTCTTGTAAAAGAAATTCTTTTTCTAGAAGTATAGCATGCCTTGAAACAAACACCTTTTGTTCCAAGGGATGATAGAATTGGTAACCCTTCGTTTCCTTAGGGTATCCAATAAATAGACATTTATCAGACTTAGCATCCAATTTGTCTGATACAATCCGCTTCACATAAGCAGGACAACCCCATATCTTAAGGTGAGTTAAGTGGGGTTTCTTACTATTCCATGTCTCATATGGAGTAGTAGAGACTACCTTGGTCGGGACTCTGTTTAGCAAGTAAACAGCTGTCTTAAGTGCATAGCCCCAAAAGGATTTTGGAAGAGTTGCATGATTCATCATCGACCTAACCATGTCCATCAAGGTTCGGTTGCGCCTCTCAGATACACCATTATGCTGTGGTGTATATGGCGGAGTCCATTGGGATAATATCCCATTGTCCCTAAGATAATCTTGAAACTCTTGACATAAGTATTCACCACCCCGATCGGATCGAAGTATTTTAATACTTTTGCCAAGCTGTTTCTCTACTTCATTTCTGAACTCTTTGAATCTCTCAAAGGCTTCAGATTTGTGTTTCATCAACAACACGTACCCAAATCGTGAGTGATCATCGATAAAGGTGATGAAGTAGCTATAGCCTCCTTGTGCAAGAGTTGACATTGGTCCACATACATCAGTATGTATTAGACCAAGCAATTCTCCCACTGGATTACCTTTTCCGGAAAAGGGTAATTTGGTCATCTTGCCTTTTAATCATGATTCGCATGTATCAAATGAACCGGGTTCAAATGACTTCCAAAATTCCACATCGGTGTAATTCGGTCATGCGTTTCTTACTTACATGGCCAAGACGACAATGCCAAGTGTAGGAGTCTATTCGATTATCTATTCGAGCACGTTTATTACTAACTTCGATATTGAAAACGTCACCAGATAAATCTAACGTGTAGATGTCATTGCACAAAGTTCCATTCCCATAAAGAACGCCATTTAAAGTTATGTAACAACAATTGTTACTAAAAGTTAAATGATAACCCTTTTCATTCAAACATGAAATAGATACAATGTTCTTTATTAACGAAGGAACGAAATAACAATTATCCAATTCTAAGACACGTCCAGTCGGGAGCTTTAGCAAATATGTTTCGATGGCAACAGCAGCAATCCTTGCTCCATTTCCAACTCGCAAATCCGCTTCTCCCTTGACGAGTCTTCTTCTATTCCATAGCCCCTGTATGTCATTACATATATGTGAGCTACACCCAGTATCAAGTACCCAGGTATTAGAGGAAATAGAGTGGCATTCAATAACGAAGATACCTGAAGAGGATGGAGCATCGGATGCTTCTTCTTCAAGGACTCAAGATAAACCTTGCAATTTCTTCGCCAGTGACCCTCCTTGCCACAATGATGGCAAGTGCCTTTTGGTTTCTTTTCAGTCTTTTTGGCCTTTTTCTTCTTTCCTTTATTCTGTTCTTTGGCCTTCCTCTTAGAACCTTTCTTCGAGGAACCAACTAACAGAACCGCCTTTTGATCCTGCTTTACAGAAGGCTCTACAGACTTCAGTAGGTTGACTAACTCAGGAATGGTAGTTTCCAGCTTGTTCATCCGATAGTTCATCACAAATTGTGAATAACTTTTGGGCAAACAATGCAGAATTAAGTCAATACTTAGTTCATGATCCATTGCAAAATCGAGTGTGTTCAGTCGCTCAATATACCCCAACATCTTTAACACAAACTGCGAGACAGAAGTGCCTTCCTGCATCTTAGATGTGAAGAGGAGTCCGGAGACTTTGAACCTTTCGGATCTCGCCTGCTCTTCAAACAACTCATTAAGATAGAAGATGATGGTATAAGCATCCATATGCTCATGCTGCTTTTGCAGCTCAGGTACCATAGAGGCTAGCATGATGCAACTTGCAAGTTCAGAATCGGTCACATGCTTCTGATAGGCCACTAACTGGTCTGGAGTTGCATCTGCTGGAGGATGTGTGGGAAGTAGATCTTCAATGACATAAGCAATCTTCTCTGCCTTGAGGACTATCCTCAGGTTTTGAAGCCAGTCCATGAAGTTAGGCCCAGTCAGTTTATTGGTGTTCAAGATGGAACGCAAATTCAGAGAAGACATGATCGAGTGATTATCCTAGAAATACAAATTGAGCTTATGTGAGAAGAATGATTGAAGAATGTATCAACATACATAAATTGAAATCCAATTTATTTTTCAAATTGAATAACCCTTTTTATCAATTCGGGAGATCGTAGGAACATCTCCAAATAGGTTGATATCCAACCATAGGTAAGAACAACCATGGCTGTGGCCATCAAGTTATTCTTAGCTATGAAGGTAGGTAATTATACCGATTACACATCACATATATGTAACTATCACATTATGCTATCAACTAATTGAATGTTTGCATAAAACATTGGGTTGTTAACTCATTAACAAGTATGCAACAATATACATAGCACCCAACTGCACCTCTCTTTACATCGACCTTGGCTGTGGCACAACAAATCGATGCTCCAAGCTTAAGGCTGACCCATTAATCAAGAAATAGTTTTAATATGGTTGGAGCTCATTCAACCGCTTAGTAGGCTTGGATGTGTCCAACAACCAAAACTAATGATTGACCTCTGACTCCAACTATATTATTCATAAACTAATTCCATGGTTTGAACATGTTGAGGTTCAAGTCGGGCATGGATGTGTCCATCAACCCAAACGAGAAACAAAACTCCGATTCTAACCATATTAATGGAAGGTGTTGGCCTTAATATTTTGTAAGGGGTTTTGGGTCTCATCCTTTCTTTTCTAAGCACATTCATGACATAGAATTATGTCATGACTAATGATTTCCTTAATAAAGTATGTATGTGACTTATGTTATCAAGTCTCATTAATTGAATTAGGAACCGGATTTCCTAATTCCAATTTCATACTTAATTAAAGGAATTGTTTTGGGAAACAATTTCCTAAATTGTCATAATTAATTTCGGAAATAATATGTTCAAGACTTTGATTTCTCTAAATCAAATCTTATTAAATTAAGAGACAAATCCCTTAATTCAACTACATATTATTTTCATGAAAATCTCATTAAAGAAAACTCTATAGGAAACCATTTTCCTAATTAATTTTGGAGACAACAATATGTAAGAGCATCACCTCTTCAAACATATTTTATTCATGGATTTAATTAATTACAACAAATTATTTTCTAAGGGTGGCTCCCCGAGGCTCAGATACCCAAAGAAAAATAATTTGTTGTAAATCCAATTGGACGGCTCCCTGAGGCTCAATCCAAATCAAACATGACAATTTCAATTAAAAATTGGGAAATTAAATTACAACAACTAACTTTAAATTGGACGGCTCCCCGAGGCTCAATCCAAAATAAAGAATTTTGTTGTCAGTTTAAAAACCAATTCAAATTTAATTGTCAATTAACTATCCATGAATTTGTCTAGACTTTCTTGAAAGAAAGTGCCCAAAATTGCGAGATTTTATAATAGATTTTCAGAATAATTGTAAGATTCTGGTACAAAGAAAACTTACATATTTCCAAGATTGGAAAATTTCTAAAATAGAAAATTTTCCAAAATTGGAAAGTTTCCAAAGATGGGAAGTTTTCACAATTATTATAAAATTTCAGAAACTAAAAAATTTCAAACGTTTGCGAAATTTCATGAGGATTTCCAAACTTTGAAATTCCTAAATCTAAAATTTATTATAATTTGAAAGTTTCCATAATTGAAATTTTTTTCCGAAATTGAGATCATGACAAAGTTTTCCACAAAACAATTATATGATTATGTCGAACACTAACCGGCTCTGATACCACTGTTGGGACCGGGTGCATGTCGACAAGGATACGAGTTCGTAAAATTTTAAATTTTTACGTGCAGCGGAAGAATTTGCATAAAATAATTTCCTAAATTATTTTAACTTCGTATCTAGCATGCAACCTTATGGTGTGTTGACATAATCATAAAATAAAACTTTGCGGAAAAGTAAACTAATTTACTTTATACCTTTCGTAACTCGAAGAAAGGGACGAGATCCAACCGTAGCGTCCCTTGGAAGCTCCGCCTCTATTCGCGTCCACGCCGAGTTCTCTTCGGGATGACTTCGCAAAGTCACGAGTTTTGTGCCGACGAGAACTACTAGATCCTCGGAAGGCACAACTAGAAGCACAAGAGAAAAGATGGAAAGAATGGAAACTAACCAACAAAGAAACGGAATCGAATTCCGAGAAGAGAGGAGTCGCTATCCGCTTCTTCTTCTTCTTGTTTCGTTTCTCCTTCTTCTTGAAGCTCACGGCAACCCACTTGGGAGAGGGAGGCGCCGACCCTAGGGTTGGTGTGTGCCGGCCCTAGGGATGGTGAAGAGGGCGCCGGCCCTAATGGGGAAGAGAGAAGAGAAGAGAAGAGAATAAGAGAGAGAGGGAGCTTCTCAATTATCAATTGATTGATTAGGAATAAAGGCTTCCCTTGGTTCCCTATATAGTTGCTTCTCCCTTGCCAGGTCTCCTCTTAACGGAATTAACGGAATTAGTTATCATAAGAAATTTATCCTATAAATTCTCTTATGAATTACGTTAATTAGTTATCATAAGAAATTTATCCTATAAATTCTCTTATGAATTATTTCGTTTAAACCAAGTTTTATTATAACCAACTTTGTAATAAAACTAATTAGTTATCATAAGAAAATTTATCCTATAAATTCTCTTATGAATTTTATTATAACTAACTTTATAATAAAACTAATTAATCTTCTCTTTAAATTATGAAATAAATTTTATAAGAAATTTATAAACTTTCTTATTATGGAAAAATCAATTCATAATTGATTTTATAAAATTAAAATAAACCAATTCATGGATTATTTTAACTTCCATAAAAAAAGAATAAATTTCTATAAATTTATTTATATAAATTTCTTTATACAAATTTATTTATCCATAATTTATAAAATAAATCGTGCTAGATCTATTTTATTAATTAAACCAAAATTAATTGGTTTTCTCCCCAATAGGTGGCCGGTCACTTCAAGGAGGTTTGGCACCCTCTTTGGCCGGCCAAACCAACCCGAACCGTTCGCGAATTAAACTCTTTTAATTCGCCCAATAAGCTTTCAAAAGACTTAGCCATTTTAGCTTCCATTGCGCCTCTGATAAATTCAGATTCGACTTATTTCTCTTGATCGTAAAATCCAATTTTCAACTCGTTTTGAATCTCTCGGATTACTCGCAGTGTGTGTGACTAAATAGGCTTTCGATTTATGTTGGCCGTCTATAATCAACTAATTATAGAACAATCATGAGTGGCACCTAGTAGTACATCATGATCCCCAATTAATCGAAAGATCAACGGGTTGACCCCAGAAGAAATTATTCTGAAACCCTTCGGCAGCTCTAATGAATCGTGCCCCATTCCCTTCACCATCTTATACCCACTTGGTTCAGGACACGGTCTATTTGTGTCAGTCCTCACTAGGCTGACTACGTCACACCTAGCCCAAGTAGTGTCTTTCTCGTCCTTTGGATTTCTAATTACTCTCATGTATTTAAGAGACTCGCACTCTAAACATGATATACTCTGGCCAGAGGTTTTGAGTAACAATCCGACGATAGGCCTGGGTATACATCTCCTTGCAAGGAGTGGTGAATCCTTTGTAGGTTGTTCAATCATCTTCGGGCACTTCGGCTTATACCCAATCATCCTAGGTCCACACCTCCTTGGAGATGCTTGCTTAAGATGTTAAAGTATAAGTCTCCATGACCAAGATGACTTGAACACCGCAAGTCAAAGGAACATCGCACTTAAGCCGCAGTAAGAACTTCATTGACATTTCTATAGATAGATTCCATATGAAGTCTTACAGCTAGTCACTCCAATGAACTAGTTCCCTTAACTAGCATCCATGTTTATCTCTGGACATCCCAATGTCACCAGCCAGTGAGAATCAGCTGATTAGAGACTAACCCATGCTAGTCTCAACAGAATTGATAGTGTCCGTATTTATCAATTCATCGACTAGGGATATTTTCACTACAACAAATGTGACTTTCCGCAGCGCTCAATTACTTTATCTGCAGCGCGCATCGCATGCTGCACAACTCAAAGCTGTTAAAAGTCCTAAAGCATTGACAGCGTGTGATCGCACGCTGCGATTAAAAGCATTCGCAGCGCACGACCGCGCGCTGCAGTCAATTGCAATCGCAGCGCGCGACTGCACGCTGCGATTGATTACAATTGCAGCGTGCAGCCGCACGCTGCGATTGATTACAATTGCAGCGTGCAGCCGCACGCTACGGTTAGCGTTATTATTACAATCAATCAAATACCATACAAATTAAAATACCACATATATATCATATACAATTATACCACATACACATAATTATAAAATTAAAACTCAAAGAATTATAAAACCACATACAACTGTAAATACCACACTTCAGTAAGACAATAATTCACTTTGTAACAATAATTTACTTGGTAAAACAAAACACAAACTAGTATCGAAAATTTCACTTAGTAACATAATTGTTTCTTATAGAAAAAAAAATGACCTCTAAGAATTCACTTAGTATCTAAAAAGCTCTATCAACCCAAACTTTCCAACAAGATCCTCTAAGAAGAACGTGATACACTTTTGCTTTTAGATCTGTAGATGCAATTTGACCTTCTGCAATAACTTCATCAACACACCAATGAAGCAGTTGACATTTTGTATTTTCACCAATATCTCCATGGCTCGAATCCTTGACTTTTGGCTGTATAACAATACAAAGTTATTAATTCTAACATGTATATTTTTTTTATAACAAATATATAGTTTAGAAAACATATAATTTCAAAATAGTTACCTAAGTTACAGCTAAATGTTGGTTAACATATCAACATTACCAATTTTTTATGCACCATTGATATCCGCATCGCCAAATACCAAGCTATAAAGCAAAGGTGTCTCGTCCTGATTGAGCGCCTGATTTTCAAGTAATAAATTGTAAATATTAGTTAGCTAAGACAAAGCCACTAACTTAATATAATATGCTAGAGTTGAGAACCTATAAAGTGCAAACAGAATCTATAACAAAAAAGATTGCACCAATAGCTGTATAAACAAGAAAAGGCATAAAAAAGGGAAGGCTTGTGGCAACATAAATTTAAAAAAAAATATATGCAATCAAACAAAATGTACACTAGAAGGTTATTTATCAAGATAATCTCCAATGTCCAATTCACCTAGCTAATAGAAAGAATACATCCAAGATCAGCTAAGCAAAGGATCGTCTCTAATTGAGAAATGATTAATGCAAAAATTGAGTAGCATGGAATAATTAGCAATTGAACTTCTAGCAAATTTAATGGTCATACACAAAATGGAGACTTCTGTAAGGAATTTTACAATGATACATTACATCTAACCAAGTCTCAGTAATCAATTCCACAAAATCGTAGGCAATGTTTCCTTGCGCATCAATTTGTTCTTTCTCTGTTAGCCCCTCAAATTAATAAACCAGAAGTTAGTATTTAGACAACGTAAAAAAGCATTTCCTCAATCAACTAAACAATGCTAGGCTACAGGCTCACCTTGATAGCAGAAGTTCCTATAGCAAACTTTTTACCCAGCTTCTTTGATGCATCACTCAGTTTTACACCTAAAAAAATCTGATAAATTATAAATAATGGAGCAAATAGTTATATTAAAACTATAGAGGCAAACTTATCCAAATAACAAGAAATTGCTAGGCAAGTTTTTTTAAACGTTGACAATAAATTAATAAAAATGACATCTAACTAAACTTATCCAAACCATATAATAAAGTTTGCAAACATTAATATTAAATAATTAAGTGGTCATCATGCATCGTAATAATTAATATGATCAAATGGTGGTATCAAAACAAAATTAATAAGTAATAGATATTGGAGTTCATTTCAAATAGTTAAGAGTAAGATATAACACTCAAGTCCTAGCTAAAATAAAATTCATAATATTGTTCATCTATATGTATAGAATAAAACAACATATACATCAGGCAGAATTGTAGTGATGGCTCACGGCCAAAATTTTTTTCGCAACAAGCTCTAATACATCAGTCTTATAGTTGCTCACGGCCAAAAACAACAAGCTCTAATACAGTTGCTCACAGCCAAAATAACAAATTTTGTATAGGAATGATATAAAGATATAACTAAGGATGGTGAAATAGAAGAAGGATGCATGAAGACTCCAACGAAGGCAATGCCATGACTGCACATTTATGGGAGAATGTTGGAGAACCATACCAACAATAGTAGCAAGGAAGTGGGAAGATGACGACCATGGGCTACGTAGGTGTGTCTTCCTTTATCTTGCAAGATATTGCATAGCTTTCAATGGTTCGAAAATCTTCCGAACATAGCTGCAAGAAAACCAAATCAATAGTATATATAACTAAATTGGTTTTAGCTTACATATGTTGCATGGCAAAGCCAAATATCTGTGAATAGATAAAACACATACATTCCAACAAAAGATTGACTTAATTATATTAAATTCCTTAGTCCTTCAAAACTAAATCACCATTACTTTTATATACTAAAAAAAGTTAACTCCAGTCTTTTCTACAATCTATTAGCAAGCATACATATTGAAGATAATAATTTTGTGTATGATATTTATACCAAACATTATCTGTGTTAGCATCAAGCGGTGTAAGTCCTAACATGTGATATGTAATATTAACTATCTGATATTTTATCAAAAATAAGCAAAAACAATCATACTTTTCATTTGCTTATTACTTACAATGGGGAACACAAGTACCTACCAATTTACTGTCCTTGAGCAAGGCAAACAAAAATCTAATATACCTTCCTATGCATTAGACAGCAAATTCAAGGTCTTCCTTTATCTTGCAAGATATTGCATAGCTTTCAATGGTTCAAAAATCTTCCGAACTTAGCTGCAAGAAAACCAAATCAATAGTATATATAACTAAATTGGTTTTAGCTTACATATGTTGCATGGCAAAGCCAAATATCTGTGAATAGATAAAACAAATACACTCCAACAAAAGATTGACTTGATTCTATTAAATTCCTTAGTCCTTCAAAACTAAAGGAAAGTTTCCAATTACATCTATGGCAGAAGAAGACTACACCAAATCAGGATTGGGTTTGAAAAGAAATACTCACATTCTAATCGAAATCAGACCCGCCCATTCCAGAACAAACAAGATCATCAGACTAGATTCATAGAAACTTCCAGAAAAACTATATAGATTAAATCAAACCATCCTTACCTGTGTTGACATGCACACAGGACTCCTCCCCTCTCCTCTGCTCTGAGCTGGGGCGACCGGAGAGGCTACGGTCAAACTGCAATCCTCCCTCGATCAGAGTAGAGAGGGGCGCTGTGATGGCCAGAGTGACGGTCGACGATCGGTGCTCGCGTGAAGAGGGATCGCGATGGAGAAGGTTGCACCGCAACTTTAGCTTGCGCGAGGGATGCGGTAGGTCGGCACTGCTTGTTGTCGACGCTCGGGTGGAGAAGATAGATCGATGATCGGCTCATCGACGTGGTCGCAAGAGGGAGGGGAAGAAGAAGGCGATCCTGTGCTTGGTTAGCGATGAGGAGGCGGCATGGGAGAAAAGAATCGCGTGCGGCGAGGGGGAAAGAGTAGGCGAGGAAGATTAGGGCACGGGCTGTGAAGATTTAATAGAGAAAAAGCTCTCTCATAAATAAATAAATAAATAAATATATATATATTTAAATTTTGAAAATAAAATTTTTTCTTTGAATAACTCCAAATTAATATATATATATATATATATATATATTTAAATTTCGAGAATAAAATTTTTTCTTTGAATAACTCCAAATTAATCTACCTCCCGTCGTGTAAATATTTTCAAAATTTTAGAAATTTTTTCCTATATCGTCTATGAAATTATTTCTAAATTTTAAACTCCTATTTGTAGCGGCGAGGGGTTTGGGAAAAAATAGAAAATAAAGAAAAAGAGAAAATAAGGAAAACAAAAATAAAAAAATAAAAAATAGTGATTATTTATAATTTTATTTGTAGCGTATCACATATAATAAATAGATGTATTAACAGCGTATCAATTTTTGCATGTTGTCATTGTTATTATTTATTCACAGCATGCGTTAATATGCCGTTAATAATAATATTAACAGCATGCTTTTAATGTACGCTGTTGATGCTTCTTCTTTTAAAATATTTTTTGGTATTAACAGCGCACATCAATATGCATGCTGTTAATAATACTATTAACAGTGTGCTTTTAATGTGCACTGTTAATAACGCGCTGCGAAAAAGTAATTTTCTTGTAGTGTTTCAATACTTCACATTTGCACATATAGAGATAATCACTAGTTGTGATCCCATCACAAATTCTCTTATGCTGTGAGTTGTATTGCGGACATTCAGTAGATGAGTTTAAGATCCTAATCAAATACACAAGCATGTATACTCAAATAGTGAATTATCATTTATTAAAATAAATGTTTTACAATCATAAGGCGATTGCCTTAGGACACTTCTCTTATATCACTAACAGGAAATTCCCAAGAACACAGAAGGAGTGGCGCAACATTATACTGAATGGGATGCCTCGCTAAAGATGAAAATTGAGGTTGATGCAAAGGCAACCCAGACTTTGCAATGCAGCTTAACCAAGGAGGAACTGAACCGGGTGGGACCCTTCAACAGCCCAAAGGAGCTTTGGAACAAGCTAATCGAGCTGCATGAAAGAATTTCCGACACAAGGATCAGTAAAAGAGATTTGTTGCTGAACATACTCTATACAATCAAGATGCACGACGGGGAGACTGCGGCCCAATTCCACCCCAGAATTCAAGAACTGATGAACGGGCTGCACACGATAGGTCACAAAGTTGGAAGCCGTGACCTAATCAAGTATACTCTAAACGCATTCCCAAGGAACACACTGTGGGCACCCATGGTAGATGTCTACAAGGTTTCCAGGGACCTTTCTAAAATTAAATTAGATGAACTTTTTTCCGAATTAGAACTGCACGAACAGACTAACACTACCTTGATCGAGAAAGGTATAGCTTTCATTGCAAGCAAATCTCAAGGCAAAGCACCCAAGAAGAAGATTCAACCAGCACCCGAGTCTGACTCAGACTCAGAAGATAGTGTAGGGGATCGACCCAAGTTGGTTCGGCTAGCTCGGGACTACTACAAGGAGATAAAGCACCAAACGAACAAGAAGAAAGCAAGCCAAAGAAAGGAAGATCCCTCAGAACCTTCAACAAGCTCGAAGAGCAACCCCAATGTTACCTGCTATGAGTGCAACAAAAAGGGACATTATAAGTCAGAGTGCCCCAATCTGAAGGAGACCAAGAAGGTGTGAAGAAAGAAGGCTCTCCAAGCCACCAGGGATGAATCCTCTTCCAAAGAAGAAGAAGAAGTCCCACACGCAAATCTCCTCGCCCTAACCGCCTCGGAAGACGTTGACTCCGGATCAGATTCAGAACCAGACGACGGAATACTAACAATCTCGGAAAACAGGCAAATCACGGTAAGAGGTTACTTTGAATATGAATTGTCAAAGTTAATTTTCTATCTATCTCGCAACTTAGCGAAATCTAAGATCCGGGTTCAGTCCCTCCGACAGGAAGTAAAACGCCTGAAAGAGGAAGTCGACTCGAGTTCCTTGACCGAGCAAATTCAAGAAGGAAACTCAACTCAAGTTAAAAAGCTTGAGGAAGAGAATTCCTCCTTGAAAACCCAAGTCAAGGAGCTCAGAGTAGCCTTAGAATGGTTCAATTCGGGTTCCAAGGGTCTTGACATGATCCTTGGAAGCAGAAGTCCGTTCTTAACCGATCCGAACTCGGATATCGAACAAAATCGAGACAATGTGCATATTATTCTATGTTGAACCAATCTAAAACCCAAGTCCAAGCATGGGTCCCTAAGCTATGTTTATGTAAACAAGCTGGACCAAACCAGTATTGGATTCTCAAGGACAAGATTCACATCTTGCCTAACCCTTATAGAGGCTATAGTCCAGGGGGAGCCAATATAATGACCATATTTATAATTAGATAATTTTTTTTTCTCTCTTGCTTGCTTGCTTATTTATTTCTTTCTGCAAATTATCATGCTTAGACTTAGGACTGGTTAGACTAAGGACAAAAAGGTTAAATTGAAATTTATACAACATAGTATTGGGTGGAGGTGAGATGATAGTACGTTATGGAAGCCTTCTGCCGGAACTAGCCGAAGCTACCGATCCAAATCCCAAGCTAGTTAGACCAAAATCTTTCAAGAAGTAGCTTGAAGATGAATTTTCAATAAAAGGCTTTGTCAAGGAAAGGGTTGATGCTCCAATAAGGCTACGGCCAATGAAGGCCTAGTGCCTCGCCATGACCTGGAAGCTAATTATTGAAAATCAAATTCACTTTACTACTTGTTAAATTTGAATCTAACACAAAATTCAATTGATCTTAGATTCAACACATTTTTCAAAATCAATAAACTTTATAAAATTTCCAAAATTAATTAAATTTTTTTAAAATTAACCATGCTTTTCAAATTAAAATCTTTATTTTTGTTAAAATATGTCTCCCAAAACCCAGAAGGTTAATGTGATTGATAACACTAGATTGGGTGAGACAGACTAGGCTGTAAAAAATCAATTTTAAAGCTATCCTTGACTAAATTGGATCCAAATCAATAAATACTTTATGTGTATGAACATAAAGATTTGGACCAATGGATGTTGGATAGTGGATGCTCCAAACACATGACTGGAGATAAATTGAAATTCACCAAAATCAAGTTCAAGAACCTAGGCTCAGTAGCATTTGGCAACAATGCTACACTCAAAGTCATTGAGTCAGGTAACATTGAACTCAAGTCTGATTTTATGATTAAGAAAGTACTTTTGGTTGAAAATTTTAAATTCAATTTGCTTAGTATAAGTCAACTATATGATACTAGCTACGTAGTTACATTCACCAACTCTAACTGCCTGATTAGAAACCTTCATGACTCAGAAGTCATGCTTAAGGGTACTAGGAAAAATAATATTTATACCATTAATTTACCGTTAGTACCAAAATGCTTCTTGACTCAATTAGAAGAATCCAACCTCTGGCATAGCAGATTAGGTCACACGCATGTTAAACTTATTTCTAAAATTACCCAACTCGGTCTAATTAAAGGTGTACCAAAAATTAAGAACTTTGAAAACACAGTCTGTAACTCATGTAACCAAGGTAAGCAAACTAAGTCAAACCACAAATCAATTCAATCAGACTTAACCCAAACCACACTTGAGCTCCTGCACCTTGACCTATTTAACTCACAAGGAGCCAAGTCACTAAGCGAGAATCGGTACTGCTTAGTAATTATCGATGATTACTCAAGGTTTACCTTGGTTAGGTTCCTAAAACCAATGATGAAACCTTGAACATATTTATTGACCTATGTAAAATGATTGAAAACCAAAATGATACTAAAATCAAAAGAATTAGAAGTGATCACGTGGGAGAATTTGAAAATCAATGGTTTGAAGAATTTTGCAAAATAAATGGGACATACATGAATTTTCCTGTCCTAGAACCCCCCAACAAAATGGGATAGTGGAGAGAAAGAATAGAACCCTCCAGGAAGCCGCTCGAACCATGTTAAATGAATTCAACCTAGCTAATCAATTCTGGGTAGAAGCGGTAAGTGCAGCATGTTACATCCAAAACAGGGTTTTAATTAACAAAAGGCGTAATAAAATACCTTATGAACTATATTATCATAGGCTGCCTAACCTACAGTACCTAAGAGTCTTTGGGTACAAAGTCCATATCTTGAACACTAAGGACTACTTAGGTAAGTTTCAATCCAAGTCTACCGCAGGAATCTTCTTAGGATATTCAACAACTAGTAGGGCCTATAGGGTTTACAATAAACAATCACATAAAATTGAAAAAACTACTAACTTAATTTTTTATGAGGAAATTGAACCAAATAATCAAAAATTGAACCAATCAAATACTAATCAGGAAAACAATGAACCAACAATGGAACCATCAATTGAACCATTGAGTGAACCACTAAATGAGCTGACTCATGAACCAACTACTGAGGTCTCAACTGAATCTATAACTAAACCGACCCATGTAGTTGAACCAGACACTGAACCGAACCGTCCAGCCAGACCTGAGGTTGAACCTAGTACGAGAAGAACCAAGAAATCTAGACTCAGTCACCCTACTGATCAAATTATGGGTGATCCAACCTTAGGAGTCAGAACTAGGTCTTCTTATAGAAATCATAGTCAAATCACGTTAATTTCAAAAATTAAACCTAAGACTATAGAGGAAGCCCTACCTGATCCTGATTGGATCATAGCTATGCAGGAGGAGTTAGCCCAATTTGAAAGAAATTAAGTCTGGGAACTAGTGCCTAAACCTGAAGGTAAATCTATTTTAGATACAAAGTGGGTGTTCAGAAATAAATTAAATGATCAAGGGGAAATAGTTAGAAATAAAGCTCATTTAGTAGCTAAAGAGTTTAGTCAGGTCAAAGGATTAGACTATGACGAAACCTATACCCCAGTAGCCAGACTTGAGTCAATTAGAATGTTGTTAGCCTTTGCAACCCATAGAGGGTTCAAGCTATACCAAATGGATGTTAAGTTTGCCTTTCTAAATGGGTTTATCAAAGAAGAAGTCTATGTAGGACAACCCCCAGGATTCGAGGACCTAGAAAAACCTAAATATGTCTTTAAACTTAGAAAAGCACTTTATGGGTTGAAACAAGCACCTAGGGCATGGTATGAACGTTTATGAACCTATCTTATTTCTAAGGAATTTAAGCAAGGTCATATTGACTCCACCCTTTTTGTTAAAACCATAGAAAATGATATTTTTATTGCCCAAATTTATGTTGACATATAATTTTTGGATCCACCAACTTAAACATTCTAAAAGAATTTGTAAAATTAATGGAAAGTGAATTCGAAATAAGCTTGGTTGGTGAGCTCAACTTTTTCTTAGGATTACAAATTAAATAGACTAAAGATGGTAATTATGTTCACCAATCCAATTATGCTAAAGAGTTAATAAAGAAATTTAAAATGGATAACTTCAAAAGCATAAGTACCCCTATGGCTACAAATGTCAAAATTGATAGTGATCTTGAAGGTAAGCCGGCAGATCTTAAGCTATACCGAAGTATGATTGGTAGTCTACTTTACGTTACAGCTAGCAGACCTGATATCCTATTTTCTGTAGGAATGTGTGCCAGGTACCAAACTTGTGCTAAGGAATCCCACTTAGCAACCTTAAAATGAGTACTTAGGTACATTAAGGGTACCCTAAATGTAGGGATATGGTATCCTAGGAATTCCACGTTTGAATTGTCAGGATATTCTGACTCTGACTATGTTGGGTGCAAGTTAGATAGAAAAAGTACAAGTGGAAGTTGCCAACTATTAGGACATAGCCTAGTCAACTGGTGCAGCAGAAAGCAACACTGCATAGCACTGCCCACAACAGAAGCAGAATATGTTGCCCTAGGAGAATGTGTAGAACAACTTTTGTGGATGATGCACACTCTTAAGGACTTCCAGCTTGACTACACCCAAACCCAAGTTTATATTGATAACATTAGCTCAATCAACTTGACTAAAAACCTAATTCAACATTCTCGAACAAAACATATAGAAGTTAAACATCATTTTGTAAGGGATCATGTAGCCAGGGGTGAAATAGTACTTGAACATGTAGACTCTGTTAAATACGGCCAATTAAAAACCCGTAAAATAAATTTTTTGAAAAATTTACCTAAGAGATTTAGGGTTACCGGATTAGGGTAAAAGTTTTCAGGTAAATTCTTAAATTTACCAAAGGATAAATTACTCAAACCCTTAACCCTCGAGATTTAAGATAAGAATAAATCCTAAAATTGAGGACGGGTTCTGAGGTTTGGCTAAGGCTAGGAGGTTAAGAGGATAAATATCTAATCCTAGAAACTTGATGTGTATTACTATAAGTTGGAGGGTTAAATGGCTAAAACCCTTAGCCTAAGGATAAGATCCGAATTTCAAAGAGTTGAAGGGCTTTTCTATAAAATGACCAGCCACTTATAACATTCCTCTCCTCTTCTCTTTCGCTCAGTGTCGCGAACCCACCCGCAACCCATGCACCGACTCTTCCTCTCCCTTCTCGCGAACCCTAGCTGCCACGCCCGACCCTTCTCACATTCGCGATGCCCTAGCGCCAACACCCCCTTCGTGCGAGGCCCTCCGGCGATGCCATGGTTGTTCCTGATCGTAATGAGTGCCATCACCGCCCTTCCTCCCCACGCGTCTCGATTCACTGCCACCCATGGTGAGAGGCAGCCGATCATCGCATCATTGCTAGTGTTTTGACCGTGTGCTGCCGGCCACCACCCAACCTGCCCTACTTGCTCTCCACTGTCGGAACTCGACCCATAGCCATCACCTTCTTTTCGGACGGATCCCAAGTCAAGGTCGACATCAACCCAGGTGAGAATTTGTTTTGTGTTGCTGAATGGAGAAATGAGCTAACAACACTTAGTTTGTTTTCTTTGGACCTAAATTGGGTTTTTGGTGTTGGGCGTATAGAACTAAGATCTGATATGGTATTGTTAGTTTTGTGTTGGGTTTTCATTCTTGGATGAAATAAGAACTGAAATTGGGTTTATGATGTGTCTTGGTTTCGAATTTGGAATTGGGTTCTGTGTTTCGTTGGCTGGTAGCATTACATGGAGAGGAGGCTTGGATACCAATTTGTTTTGGAATTGATGCTATGAATTAAATTAGTGTGAGTGTTTGTTTTTGAAGTGGACTCTTGACGCCTTTTTAACTTAGTGATGTTTATTTTTAAGGAAGGATATTTGGAGAGCTTGAGCCATAGGAGTATTCTGTACGGTTTCTTTGGATCAAATTACTTTTTCCTATCTACTGGAATGCGTTGATCTGTTGTGTGTTAGAATGCTCTAGTTATGGACTCTTGGAGGATTTGCTGTGGGATGTTTCATTGAATATATAGTAGCAAGAGTATGGAGTAAATCTTACTCAGATCGGTGGAGGTTCTATTCTTATTGTTGTTGGTGCAGACAGCACCCAAATCGAACCTGTATTTTGATAATGGCAAAAGGGTTCAAAAGTTAAGATGTTTTTTTTTCTAACATACTACTTGAGTGTGCAGATTAAAGTCTTAGCGAAGGACTGCTAGGCGTCTAGCGAAGGACTGCTAGGCATTAGAACCCTAAGACCCAGCGAAGGGCTGCTAGGAGTCAAAGACCTGGCGAAGGACTGCTGGGCACCAGGCGAAGGACTGCCTGGAACTAAAGACCTGGCGAAGGACTGCTGGGCACCAGGCGAAGGACTGCTGGGCACCTGGCGAAGGACTGCCTGGAACTGATGACCTGGCAAAGGACAGCTAGACACCTGGCGAAGGACTGCTGGGTCAAAAGTCCAACCGGAGGAGCCGGTTGGCATCAGGTAAACTCTCCTGAGAGGAGTAGGTGAGGACGCGTTCCCCGTCGAGGGAACAGTAGGCATCGGTTCGACCTTGTAACGACCCGGAAAATTCTCTTAATATTTTCTTAAAATATTAAGTATGTTTAGATAATTTTCAGAGGAACCTAGAGGTATTAATACGAACTTTGGCCTAGAAAAACCATGTTTTCTCATTTAAATTGAGAAAACTAAGTATTAATGGGCCTTATGTGAGCTTTTTGGTACCCTAATTATAGGTGGATTTAGGTAATAATTAGTATAAATATAAATAGGATTTAATTAGCCATATTAGCATGACTACAGGTAAGTCTTAGCCTAATTTTTCTAGTTTAATAGAGAAATTAGGTACTAATGAGATTTAAATGGGCTCCAAAAAATGGGTATTAATTAGGTAAAATTAATATAACTATAAAAGAATTTTATTTAGGAATATTAGCACAATTATGGGGGATTTTAGGGGGATTTTTGGAATTTAGGAAAGATAAAAATAATAAAATAAATGAAATAAAAATAAAATAAAAATAAAGGTGCATGAGCCAAGGATTGAACCTTGGACCTCTTGTACAACCATGCATGCACTAACCAACTCACCTAGCAAGGTATTGTTAGGAGGGAATGAAGTGGATATGGGTTAAGGCATAGATGAAGATGAAGGGTCATGGAGAGACTCTTAATTTGCCTCCTCAATGGATGATAAATAGGGGGTTTGGGAGTTACCTCTTCTTCCCATTTCCTTGCATTTTCGAAACTCTTCCTCCCCTCATCCTAGCCGAATACCCAAGGAAGGGTTTCCCATTGGAAAAAGCTCCACAAGAGGTCTTATCTCCAAGATCTAAGGGTTTTTCCAAGGATACAAGGACAAGGAGGCAAGGGTCCAAAGATTTTGCAATCTTCTTCCCTTTCAAGGTTCGAAAAATCAAGAAACCCAAGGTAAGACTCCCTCACCTGTGGTATAATAGTTCCTTATGATTTCCACAATTTTTAGCAGATATATTGGGAGTTTTGGATTTGATGTTGAAAAGAAGAAAAAAACCCAAGAACCCAAGGTCAAGGGTTTCGGCCACAATGTTTTAGGGGTCTATAATTATGCCAAAAATCCTTATAATGTTGTTTAATATTCCCTTATTATGTTTAGAGGTTAAATGGAATTTTTGGGAATTTTTGGGGTACCCTAAGTACCCTTATGTTGAAAGAGACAAAACCAAGTACCCTAACGACCCTATGGGTTTCGACCACTAGGTTTTAGGGTTCTTAATGGTGCTAAAAATCATGATAATGATGTTTAATGAACTCTTATGATGTCTAGGGATTAAGTACAATTTTTGGAGAATTTTTGGAGTACCCTAGGACACCCTAGGTTTCGGCCAACATGAAAGAAACAACATCAATGCCCTAGAGACTCTATGGGTTTCGGCCACAAGGTTTTAGGGTCCATAATGATGCTTAAAATTTTTATAATGATATTTAATGTTCCCTGATGATGTTTAGAGATTAAGTATAATTTTTGGGAATTTTTGGAGTACCCTAGGATACCCTAGGGTTTCGGCCAACAACAAGAACCCATGTGTAGGGTTGGGTTTAAAACCTCAAGTGTATGTTTTATGTTTTATCATGATATTAAGGAGATGGAGGGTGTTATGTGAATGTTCCACATGGTCTAGAGACACCATGGGTTTCGGCCAAGTACCCTAAAGGGGGAAAAGTTAGGACATATTCCAAGGGTCCCAATGGCCCTATGGTAAGGTATGATTGGTGTTTAAGCAATTGTTTTGGGGTTTAATGGAATTTTTCCCATACCCCCATGGCCTTGAAGTTTCGGCCAAGAGGAGGATTAGGGCTAAAGGATTAGGGTTGGCCTTAAGTATGGGATCAAAGGGTCCTTAAGTAAAATGGAAGAGTTTCATGTTAACCAAACCATTAGTTATATGTCAAGATTTATATGATTAGGTCATGAATGATTAAGACATGTGCCATGATTTATGAATGATATGTATGAATGCCATGATTTATGAATGATATGTATGAATGCCATGTCTTATGAATGATATGCATGAATGCCATGTCTTATGAATGATATGTATGTATGCCATGCTTATGAATAATGTGTACCTATGCCATGTTATGAATGAAAGATGATGCTTATATCTTTAAGGCATAAATATGCTAAACGGCATGGTCGATGGTTGACGGTACGACGGTCGTGAGGATCGGTAAATGGGCCGGTAGACGGGCCGAGCCGTAACAAGTTATGTTATGTTAAAGATGCCATGAATGTCTTATGAATGATGAAGCATGTAAAGTATTTTACTTTATGGATGGGCTTGTACCGGACCGAAGTATGGGTCCAAGGGATGG
The DNA here is from genome assembly GCA_024364735.1 of Boesenbergia rotunda. Lineage (NCBI taxonomy): Eukaryota > Viridiplantae > Streptophyta > Magnoliopsida > Zingiberales > Zingiberaceae > Boesenbergia > Boesenbergia rotunda. The sequence goes on along the minus strand of JAGFNQ010004726.1, from coordinate 88,433 downwards.
GCACCTTAAGAACGCCCCAGTTCTTGACTACCGACTATGCTGTCCACGGTTCTGGCACTACCGTAGCTGTGCAACAGGGATGGGCACCTTAAAAACGCCTCGGTTCGGGGACTACCGACTATGCTGCCCTTACCCTAGTAGGTTGAGGCTAGCTACTTCGTATTTACTTATGGATGCGCGCTTATGATGTATGTATGTGGTACAAGCCAGGGCCCAATGATATGATGAATATGTTTAAGCATTAAAAGTATGTTTTAAAAGGTTAAGCATCCTTATATATATGCAATTGCCTCATGCATCCATCCATGTTATGCATTATAATTATGATAAGAATATTATGCAACGAAAGTTTATGCAAAGCAAGTTTATGCAAGATATGTTTATGCAAATGATTTTGTTTATGCTCATGTTACTATATGATGTCATGATTTGATTGTGTTTATGCTAATTTAGAATGCCATGATTTATCTATGTTCATGTTAGTTTAGGATGCCATGATTTATTTATGTTCATGCTAGTTTAAAATGCCATGATTTTATTTATGTGCATGTTAGTTTAGGGTGTCATGATGTAATTATGTTTATGCTAAGTTAGAATGTCATGATTTGATTTATGTTCATGCTAGGTTAGGATGCCATGATTTAATTATGTTTATGCTAAGATAGTATGCCATGATCGGATTTATGTTCATGATAGTTTAGAATGCCATGATTTAATTATGTTTATGCTAAGTTAGAATGCCATGATTTTTAATGATGTCCATACCAATTTATGATGCCATGTTTTAACTATGTTATACTGAGATAGGACGCCATGATTTTATTTATGTTCGTGCTAAGAATGTTTATGAAGTTGTGTTTGTTATGTTTATGTCTATGCCAAGTATTGTGCCATGCCATGAAGATTTATGGTTATGTTTATGCTATGCTATGAAGATGATTATGTTATGTTTACGCCATGACGAATGTATGCTAAGTGATGAAAAGGCTTATGTTCTAAGTAAAGCACTAAGTATGTAAAGCACTAAGTATGTAATGGCTTATGTGCTCATGAATGAATGATGAATGGTTTTAGTGAGTAGGAAAGAGTCTTACTAAGCCTGTGTGCTTATAGTCTTATTTCCTTATACCGCAGATCACGCAAGGGGACAGTAAGGAAGCAGCAGGAGGGCATCAAAGAATGTGTGTGATAGTGACTTGGCCAAGGAGCAATATGGTGTCTCGTCTCATGATAGAACTTTATCTTTACTGTTATGTGTTTAAGTATGACTCTATGACATGATACTAAGTATGACATGATACTAAGTATGACATGATGCTACGAATGACATGATGCTAAGTATGATATGATGCTAAGTACAAAGTTACTACGCTAAGTTCCCATGTTATAGTGCTAGAAATGGTAGTAAGTGCATGCAGGAGTAAGTTAAAGGTTTTCGCTGCATTATGATGTCTACATGCCCTAAGTATGTTAACGTAACGCCGCTTTAGGGAAAAAAAGCGGGTGTTACAGGTTGGTATCAGAGCAGTAACCATCTCACTACACACACATCAAGCCCTCTTCCTGCAGCTTCCAAGTAAGTACCTCTTTACATATCTGATAGTAGTAAGATGTTTTATGATTTTACGGTATGCAAGTATGAGCAATAGTTATGATGAAAGGTACCTTAAGATACGTAATGATGAATGACATTTTATCTTCTTTTATGAGTTTGATAATTAGAATGAGGTAGGGGTAGGAGAAGCGAGTTGCGTGTGTCGTTCTCTGTATATATTTGCGAGTTGAAAGAAAAATGGTGTTGTACTGGCTGAGTCGGTTTGGTACTAACTATGTCATTTTTTGTTTCAATTCCAGATGTTGCATGAGAATGTCACTGAGAGGTGCCGCGAGCTAATGGAGCGGATAGAGGAGTTTCGTTACACTCCGACCCTTGGGATTCAAGGCAACATAGGGTTTTTGGATCGGCTGTTCTGGAAACTGGAGCGGGAAGGGTTCCCAGTCATGGATGATCATTGGATCGGAGCTTTGCTTCGTTCCTTGCCCAATCGGGCGAGAGAGGTGGCTCATCAGATCTGGGGGCAGTACGGATGCCGTATCTCATATACGAAACTATGTAGGCAGCTCCTTCGCCGGGAGTTTTCGGAGGATCTAGGAGACTCAGAGGAGGATCCCGAGCCGTACGAGGAGGATCCTGAGCCATCAGAGGAGGATCCCGAGCCATACGAGAAGGATCCTGAGCCATCCAAGGAGCATCCCGAGCCGTACGAGGAGGATCCTGAGCCATCCGAGGAGGATCCCGAGCCGTACGAGGAGGATCCTGAGCCATTCGAGGAGGACCCTGAGATGCTCGAGATGTTTGGGGAAGACCTGATGAGCGAGGATGATCTCGAGCCGTTCGAAGAAGACCCAATGGAAACGGTGGAAGATCCTGAGGCAGACCAAAGGGAAGCAGGCCAAGGGGAGATGAGCGAGGTGGCAGTAGTCATCGCTATGATGTTCTTTATTATGGGCCTGATGGCAGCCCACCTAGCTCACTGAGTGAGGATAGCTTTGTATACCGACTGATAAAACTTGATAAATAAATTTTCGGTGATATAATAAGATTAATAAGATCCCATCTACCCTATAGTGACCAGGCGACACATATGGGCTAATATAACTCATAAACTCAGGTTGAGGACTGATGTTTGGAAGCATACCATGAGTCTGGTTGCCCAGAATCACGATGAGTATGTGATTAGCACGTATGCGGGCAATTATATCATGGAGTTAATTAGGACAATATCACCCACGCTATTTTGGGGATATATTGGAAAGACAGAATAATGATCTAAGTCTTCGGAAAATAAAAACAGGAGATCCTAGAAGGAAAAGGCGAGGGTTTTCATATCGAAAAAGGGGGGGTGGAACTATACCTTAGGGATCGTCTATGTATTCCTAATGATCCGGAGCTTCGAAGGGAAATACTAGCGGAAGCTCACGGAACCCCTTATTCGATGCATCCAGGATCCACCAAGATGTATCAAGATTTGAAAGAGAAGTTTTGGTGGTCCGGTATGAAGAGGGATGTGGCTCAGCATGTCAGTACTTGCATGACTTGCCAGCAAGTGAAAGCAGAACACCAGCGACCCGGAGGAGTTCTGCAGCCACTTCCAATTCCGGAATGGAAATGGGAAGATATTTCAATGGGTTTCATTTCAGGACTTCCCCGGACTACAAATGGATATGATGCGATATGGGTCATGGTGGACAGATTGACTAAGTCTGCTCACTTCTTAGCAGTCAAGATGACTTATTCGATTGAGCAACTGGCTCAAGTATATGTTAAGGAGATAATCAGACTTCATGGAGTCCCCAAGACCATCATCTCAGATAGGGATGGACGCTTTACTTCGCATTTTTGGGTGTGTGTTCAGAAGTCTCTCGGCACTAAATTGAGATTTAGAACCGCCTTTCACCCTCAGTCTGATGGACAAACTGAACGGGTGAATCAAGTACTGGAAGACATGTTGCGAGCTTGTGCCTTGGATTTCAAAGGAAGCTGGTGTCAATATCTATGTTTAGCGGAATTCGCTTACAATAATAGCTACCAAGCTACTATTGGGATGGCACCTTATGAAGCGTTGTATGGGAGGAGATGTAGGTCTCCGATCTGTTGGTATGAGGGGGTGAAAAGAAGGAGATGGGGCTCACGACGGATATCATCAACAGCACCACCCGAGCTATACAGAATAATCGACAACGGATAAAAAACTGCTCAGAACTGGCAGAAGAGTTATGCCGATGTCCGGCGTAGACCTCTGGAGTTTAATGTTGGAGATTGGGTGTTTCTGAAAGTGGCACCTATGAAAGGGGTGACAAGATTTGGGAGGAAAGGAAAGCTATGTCCGCGTTATGTGGGGCCGTACTTGATTCTGAAAAGAGTTGGTAAAGTGGCATACGAGCTGGAGCTACCTTCAGAGATGTCAGCTATCCATAACGTATTCCATGTGTCCCTGCTTAAAAAGTGTATCCCAAATAGGGACCAAGTGATCGAGCCGCAGACAGTACAACTGCAGGAGGACCTAAGCTATGAGAGCAGACCTATCAAGATTTTGGACAGGGAAGTCAAGAAGCTGAGGAGTAAGGAGTACCCTTAGTCAAGGTCCTATGGCAAAGTCAACGGTTCGAAGAAGCTACCTGGGAACGCGAGGACGAGATGAGGCGCAAGTACCCGGAGTTGTTCTAAGTTCGAGGACGAACATTCACGAGGTATGGGGGATTGTAACGACCCGGAAAATTCTCTTAATATTTTCTTAAATATTAAGCATGTTTAGATAATTTCTGAGGACCTAGAGGTATTAATACGAACTTTGGCCCAGAAAATCCATGTTTTCTCATTTAAATTGAGAAAACTAAGTATTAATGGGCCTTATGTGAGCTTTTTGGTACCCTAATTATAGGTGGATTTAGGTAATAATTAGTATAAATATAAATAGGATTTAATTAGAAATATTAGCATGATTACGGGTAAGTCTTAGCCTAATTTTCCTAGTTTAATGGAGAAATTAGGTACTAATGAGCTTTAAATGGGCTCCAAAAAATAGGTATTAATTAGGTAAAATTAATATAACTATAAATGAATTTTATTTAGGAATATTAGCACAATTATGGGTGATTTTAGGGGGATTTTCGGAATTTAGGAAAGATAAAAATAATAAAATAAATGAAATAAAAATAAAATAAAAATAAATGTGCATGAGCCAAGGATTGAACCTTGGACCTCTTGTACAACCATGTATGCACTAACCAACTCACCTAGCAAGGTATTGTTAGGAGGGAATGAAGTGGATATGGGTTAAGGCATAGAAGAAGATGAAGGGTCATGGAGAGACTCTTCATTTGCCTCCTTAATGGATGATAAATAAGGGGTTTGGGAGTTACCTCCTCTTCCCATTTCCTTGCATTTTCGAAACTCTTCCTCCCCTCATCCTAGCCGAATACCCAAGGAAGGGTTTCCCCTTGGAAAAAGCTCCACA